>JAIUJO010000164.1:600000-862500 GCA_023846275.1 Vanilla planifolia | reverse complement strand
GTGAGACAATTCTAACCCTCGAACCAATCTGGTATATTTTTTTAAAACATTTTAACCATATCCATACCATGGAGCTGAAATGAAAACATGTGTATATTAAACTGTATATATATATACAATAAACCACAAAACTGAAGTACCAAAATGAAACCAAATCCACTCCCACCATAAATCTATCCCCTCTCACATGTCAGGAGTATAGTCCTCTCCTGTACTATTATAATCCCCAGCTCTTGGTGTAGTGGATACATGACCTGTGATAAAGCACTAATGAGACATATATATCTCAGCAGATAAATCCATTATGTAACCAAGTAAAATAAATCTCCAGATATAAAAGACATGCCGTGAAACATGATAAAACAAAATCCATCTCATAAGCGGTGAAAAATAAACCATATGAATACCTTCTTATCAAATGTCATGCAGTATCAAAAGTAAACCAGATAAACATGTATACCAAATTTCCATTTCCATTATTTTATATGTTATATACTTACTGGGCCCGATTCCCTTTTGAATCATCATCCTCTGGATCCAATCATCATATCAAATGACCTTCAGCCGGCATCCATCCAGTTCATAACACTAGGCAGATATCTGATCCGAAGACCGATACCCTGCGATCTCATCCGCTAGGCTTAGTGCCACCAGGCAGGTATAGTACTGATACCCTGCGATCACATCCGCTAGGCCTGGTGTCATCAATATATACGGAGGTCATGGTACACATACACACTAGGCAGATATCTGATCCGAAGATCGATACCCTGCGATCTCATCCGCTAGGCCTAGTGGTGAGGATAATGTCTCCAGGAATCCAATTTTCAATTTTTATTTTCCAACCATGTCACACATGTGATAAATATGCCAAAACCATATCAATATGTCCAACCAATTATATTTAATCTCATATTATGCTTTTTGTTTCAATTTCCTTTTTGTCATCTTTTATGCTTTCAGTTCAATCAGAAAATAACACCATAAAACATATATCAAGCCATGAGATAAAAGTCATGTAAAGAAAAATTGTAATGCAGCCCGTAAGAAACCATGTATCGAAATATAAATAAATACTATTGTGCTATATCACAGGTTACGAATTTATCTACCTCAATTTGCTGTACCAACTGTCTTACTCACTTCTGCTTCTTCTTGATGTCCTACAAGCCCGTAAAATACAAAAATAATTAATTTAAATATGCTTATTAGTCAAAACTGCTTTCTAAAAGCTTTCCCAAACACACCCCAAAATAATCCCAAAAATGGGCTTACGCGGCACTGAACCGCCCGCTGGACCGCGCACGCAGAAAAGCTTTCTAAAAGCCCTGCCAAACACTTCCCGAAATCCCCAAAAATCCCAATTTTTCTCTTGTTTCTCGCCGCGCCTGGACCGCGCCTCCGCTGAACCGGCCTGCGGTTCAGCTCCGCGGTTCAGCCGACTGAACCGCTCCTCTCTCCCTCTCTCTCTCCTCCGCCTCAGCCCGAACCGGGCGCCTTCCGGTTCGGTTAACCCGAACCGGTTCAAACAGGATCATCCCTGTTTCTCACCCGTCGCTGCTTCCCTCTCTCCTCGCCGCCGCTCGCGTCCGGCGGCTTCTAGCCGCTTCCACGGTAAATTTCTCTTTTCCCCGAATCCCTCTCCGGAATTACCAAGCTCCTTTATGTGTTCACTTGTTTGCATGTGTATTCACATGTGTTCATGTGTGTGTGTGCATGTGGCCTCTATATGTGCATGCATCTATGTATGCTCACATGTGTGTGTGTATGCAAGTGTGTGTGTCAGTGCATGCTGGTGTGTATATGTGTGTGTGCATGCATATATGCATGCAGGCATGTCTCCATGTATGGATACATGTGTGTGTCTGTTTGTAGTTTTATATTTGTTTGTGTATCCATGCATGCAAGTGTTCTTGTATGTGTTTGTGGGTGGGTGGATGCATGCATGTGCATGTGTTGTGCATGTGCACAAGTATACATGTGCATGTGTGTCTATGCGTGCATGTGCATGTATGTGTGCATATGCATGTGATTTGTGCTTGCATGTGCAAGTATGTTTGTGTGTGTACACGTGTGGGTGTTTATGTCTATCTGTGTGCTATGTTTGCTTGTGTACAAACTTATGTGTGTATGTATATGCATGGGTGTGTGTGTTTACGAGCTTGTACACATTTGTGTATATGTATATGTATGTGTGTACAAGTGTGTGTGTACATCCATGTGCATGTGTGGACATGTGTACGTGTGTGCATATGTGCTTGTGTGTGTATGTGCACATGTGTTCGTGTTGGATCACCTGTGTGTGTTTCAGTGTGTGCATCTAAGTGTTTGTGTGCATATTTGTGTGTCAACATGCGTGAGTGTGTGTGTACGTGTGTGAGTATGTGTGCATGCATGTATATGGATGTGTGTGCATATGAGCATGTGTAGGTGTACATGCATTTGCATGTGCACTTATGTGCATGTGTCCATGTGTTTGTGTGTATATGTTTGTATGTATTTGTGAATATGCATGTATGTGAGTGGGTGTTTTTGTTGAAGTGTGAGTGTGTGTGCATGTGGGTGTGGTTGTGTTTGTGTGTATGTGTATGCATGTTTGTGTTTGGTTGCCCATATGTGTTTGTGGGTGTGCATGTGTTTATTACATGCATTTGTATGTGTGTGCCAGTGGATTTGTGTGTGTACGTGAGGAGGGTGTTATGTATGTGTGTGTGTGTGCTTGTGCATGTGTTTTTATATGTGTTCACATGTTTATGTTTGTTTGTGCTTTTGTACATATGTGAATGCACATTCGTGCATGTAGGTGCATGCATCTGTTCATGTGTCTATATTAGTGTCTATCTATGTGTGCAAGAATGTGTTTATGTACATGCACGTGCATGTGCATGTTTGTGATTTGTACATGCATGTGTATGAGTGTGTGTGGCAGTTAGTATGTGTGTGTGTGTGCACGTGCATATGTGTGTGTATATAACCATGTGCATATGCCAGTGTGTGTATGTACTTGTGATTTCATGTCTTTGTGTGCCTTTGCTTGAGTGCACTTGTGAGAGTGTGTATACAAGCATGTGTGTGGGTGTACTTGTGTGGATATGTTTGTGTGTGTGTATACATTCACCTTTATGTCTATGTAAGAGTGTGTATGTGTTTGTGCATGTGTCTATTTGTGCTTGTGTATTTACATGTACATGGCTTCACATGCACATATGCATTTGTTGGTGTGCATGTGTGATTGCATATGTGCGTGCAATTGTGCGTGTGCTAGTGCATTTTTGTTTGTGTGAGTGTATGTGTGTATGCACGTGCTTGTGTGTCTGTATGTTTGTATGTGCACATATGCGTGTGTGCATGTGTGTGAACTTGTGTGTGTGCATGTGTGTGTACATAGGTGGGTGCATCTGTGTGAGTGTTTAAGTGTGCATTTTTGTGTGTGTTAGTTTATTTATGTGACTATATGTGAGTTTTCACATTTGTGTGTGTGTGAGTGTGTGCATGGTTGTATGGATGTTTGCATGCATGAATGCGTGTGTGTGCATGCACACACTTGTGCATGTATGCATGTGTGTGCATGTGTTTGTGTTTGTGTACATGTGCTTGTCTATCTGTGTGCAGGTTCATGCATGTGTGTCAATGTGTGGTTGGGTTTGTGTGTGTATCCGTGCATGCATTTGTGTGTGTGTGTGCATGTGTGCTAACTTTTACATTTATTTGTGTGTGTGTGTGTGTATGTGTTTGTGCATGAGTGCACATGTGAGTGTGTGTGAGGGTATATGTGTGTGCATGTGTGTACATATGTGTGCATGTGTGTGTGCCTATGTTTGTTTATGTGCGCGCACCTTTGTCTACGAATGTGTGTGCATGTGTGGGTGCATGTATCTACATGACTATGTCCATGTGTTCAAGCACCATTATGAGTATGTTCAACTACATGATTGTTTGTGAATGTGTGTATTTGTGCATGAATGCATGTGATCATCTATATGCATGTGTGTGTGTTGGGTGGTGAGTGTGCATGTAGTATGTGTATTCTTATACAACTGCCTATGTGTATGAATGTGTGTGTGGCTGTGTGTGTATGTTTGTGTGCACATGTGTGTGTGTGCATTTGCATGTGTGCTTGTGTGTGTGCATGTGAATGTGCGTGTCTGTAAGTGAGCATGTGCATATGTTTGTGGGTGTCTTTATGTGTTAATGTGCATGTGTGCATCAGTGGATGTGCTTGTGTGGGTGTGTATGTTCGTGTGTTACATTTTTAGTGTGTAGGTGCATGTGTGTGTGCATGTGTTCAAACAGGTGTGCATGCATACATGTGCATATGTTTGTGTGTGTGTGTGTGTATATATATGGGTGTGTGATTGTATGTGAGTGTCTATGTGTGTATGTGTTGGTGCATGTTAGTGTCTTTGTGTGTGCATCTATGCTCATGCATGGGTGTGTGTATATTATTTGTGTGTGCATGTGTGTGGGCATTTCTATGAGCATTGTGCACACATTTGCGTGCATTTCTATGCATGTGAGTCCTTGCATGCATGGACATGTGTATTTATGTGCATGTACAAGTTGTGCACTTGTTTAGGCGCACCTGTGTGCATGTTTGCATATGTTTGTGCACGCTTGCGTGCATGTGTGTGTGCATGTGTGTGTGCATGCATATATATGTGTATGTATGTGTGTGTGAGTGTGTACTTGTGCATGTGTTTGCATGTGCATATGCATATATGTGCTTGCATGTACTTCTATGTATCTATGTGTGTGTGTTTTTTGTGTAGGCATATGTATGTGTGTGTGCATGAGTGTGTTGTTGCTTGTGAATGTGTGTCTAAGTTTTTGTGTGCCTATGTGTGTATGGCTGCATTTGGGTGTGCATACATTTCTATGTATGGATGTGTTCATGTGTGTGTATAGGTCTTTGTGTTCATGTGTATGTATGTTTGTGCTTCTGTGTATGTGAGTATATGCATGTGCGTGCATGTGAACAATCATGTGTGTGCATGTGTGTGTGTGCTATGCATCCATGTGTGCATGTGTGTGGGAGTGTCTATGCATTTGTGTGTGTGCAAGCTTGTGTATGTTTGTGTGTGTACATGTGTTGCTATTTGTGTGTATGTGTTTGTGTATGCTTATGTTCTTGAGTGCGAGCATGTGTGCATGCTTTGGTGTGTGTGGGTGCATGTGTACATGTGTTCATATGTGTGTGTGCGTATGTATACTTATGTGTGTGTAGAGGTTTGTATGTGCACATGTGCATGTATCTATGTGTGCATGAATGTGGTTGTCGAGGGAGGGATTGGTGCGTGTGTTTATGTGCATGAAAGTGTGTGCTTTCTTGTGTAGGCATGTGTGCACATATGCAAATGTGTGTCTGTGGATGTGTGGTGCATGTGCATGTTTGTCAGTATGGGCGTGTGTGAGATTATGTGTGTGTGTCTACGTGTATGTGTGTATGTGTTCCTGTGCATGTGTGTGCCTTTGTTTGTGTGTATATATGTATGTGTTTATCAGCATGCATGTGTGTGCACATGTGTGCATGTGCTTATGCACATGCATGTTTGTGTACGTGAGTGTCTGTGTGTGCACATATGCATGTGATTGTGCATTTGTGTGTTCTTATGCAAACACGTGTGTGTGTGTGTGTGAGTGTGCATACGTTTGTGCTTATAGTGTGTGCATCTGTGTGTGTATGTATGTGCCTGTGTGTGTGTATGTGTGTGTTTATGTGTGCTTGTATATGTGCATGAGTGCATGTATATGTGCATGAGTGCATGTATATGTGTGTTTATTCCTATGTGTGTGTGTATGTGCTTGTATTTGTGCCTATGCTTGTGTGTGCATGTGTCAGTGTTTGTGTGTATACATGTTTCTCTATCTTTGCATGCAAATGTTTGTGATTTATGTCTGTATGCATGTGTGTGTAGCCTTGCATGTGTGGATGTGAATTTGTATACATGTTAGCATATTTATGTTTTTGTGTGTGTGTGTGTGTGTGTATTTTTTTGTGCACATATGTGTGTGTATCCATGTGCATATGTGAGTGTGTTTGTGTGCTTATGTGTATGTGAGCATGTTCATGTGTGTGTGCTTATGCATGTGTATTTATGTGTGTGTTTGTTTATGTGTGTGTGTCCTACTGTTCTTGTTCATGCTCATCTTTTTTGTGGGTGCATGAGTGTGGATGTGGGAGTGTGTATGCTTGTGTTTGTGTTTGTGTGGATCCATACATGTGTGATTGTGTGTCTGTGCATGTCTATGAGCCTTTTCATGTACGAATGTTCATGTTTGTATTTTTGCCCATGCATTTACGTGTGTCTTCTTGTGTTTGTTCATGCAAGTGTGTGTGTGTGTGTTTCTATGTGCATTTATGTGCACAAGTGTGCATGTATGTGCATGTATATGCATGCATGCACTTGCATGAATGTGTGCATGTGTGTGTGTGCATGGGTACATGTGGATTTGTGTACATACATGTGTGCAAGCACACATGTGGGATTGTGTGTGTTTGTATGTGTATACATGGATGTGGTCATGTATGTATGTTTGTGTAGATGTATGGATGTGTGTGTGTGTGTTTTATGAATGTATGTGTGCATTCATGTTTGTGTGCATGTATGTGTCTACTATGTGCATTGTGTGTACATGTGTCTATGTGAATGCATATGTAGGGTTGGGGATGTTCATGTGTATGTGTGCATGTGACTGCATGTTTGTGTGTGTATGCATATGTGTGTATGCGTGTACATGTCTATATGTGTGCATGTGTTTATGCATATGTGTTTGTGTACATGTGTATGTATATGAGTGTTTGTTGTGTGTGGGTTTGCATGTGTGTCTATATATGTGTATGTTTGTGTGGGCACGTGTGAATAACTGTGTGTGTATTTATGTGTGCCTACGTACAAGTGTGCATTTGTGCATGTGCACATGCACACATGTGTGTGTGTCGGTTCACGCATTGGTGTTTGTGAGTGCATGGTTGGAAGGGTGGGTGTGTGTGGGTGTTTGTGTACGTGCATGTGTACATGTGTGTGGGTGCATGAGTGTGTGTGCATGTGTGTCATTGTTCATGATTACGAATGTTTTTCTACATATGCATGCACATGTTTTGCATATTTGTGTACAAGCATGTGTGAATCTCTGTGTTCATATGTGTTTTTGTGTGTTTGTGCTTATGTATTGATTTGTATGTTTGTGTGCATGTAGGTGCACATGTGTATGTCCATGTGTGCATAAACATAAGCTCACATTTTCTTATGCTAAGTCTTGCACATGCACATATGTGTGCATATGTGTCTTCATACATGATTGCATATGTTTGTGTATACGTGTGTGTGTGCACATGTGTGTAAGTCAGTAAATATGTACGTGTGCACCTATAGGTCTGCTTGTGTTTGTGTGTGTGTATGTGCATGTGTTTGTGTGTATAATGCAAGTGTGTGTTTGTGTAAGCAAATGTGGGTAAGTGTACACATGCATGTCCATGTGTGTGATTGTATGCATGCATGTTAGTATTTGTGTGTGTACATGTGAACATGTGTTTGCAGAAGTGTGGTTTTGTGTCTGTTAATATGTTTGATGTTGTGTGCAAGCATGTATGTGTTTGTGTGTGTGCAAGCATGTGTGTGTGCATTTGTGAGTGTGTGTGTGTTCGAGTGTATATTTGTACTTTCACACGTGTTTGTGGGTGCATGTGTGTGTAAGTTTGTACATGTCTGGTTATGTCTATGTGTGCATGCGTGTGTGTTTGTGTGTACATGATTATGAATGTTTGTGTGTGTGTGTGATTATGCATTTATGTGCATGTGTGTTTATGTCTGTGTGTGTATTGGGGGGAGCACATGAAGAGGCATGTGGATTGAACAAGTATATATGCTCGTTTGTGTATGTGCATTTGTGTGTGTGTGTGTATGTTTGTTTATAAGTGTGTGCATGTGTGAATGCGTGCATTTGTGCATGTGCTATGTATGTGTAAGTGTGTGTATACATGTTTGTGTGTATGTTATTGTTCTTATGTGTGTGTGTGTGTGTGAGTATTTGTTTGTGTGTGTATATGTATTCATGTATGTGTGTTTATGTTTATGTGTGTGTGTGCATCTAAATGTGTGGGCATGTGTGTGTTTATGCACATATGTGTGTGTATGTATTTGCATCCATTTGTCTATTTTCACATTCGTGTGTGTGTGAAAGTGTGTGCATGCGTCGGTGTGTTCTTATGCATGTATGTTGGTATGTGTGTGTGATTACTACGCATGCAAGTATGTGTGTTTATGTTGGTGCATGTCTATGCATGTGTGTGTGTGTGTGCTTGTCTATATATGTATGAGTGTGTGCATATACTTTTTAGTGTGTGTGTGTAGGTATGTATTCATGTGTGCATGTGGCTATATTTGTGTGTCTTTGTGCACATGTGTTCTTGTGAGTGTGTATGTCCGCATGTGCAGTTGCACATGCATGTGTGTTTTTGTGTCTATGCCTATGAGCATGTGTGCATGCATTCTATGTGCATGTATATGTGTGTTTGTGTGCATATATATGTGTGCATGTGTAAGCATTTTGCATACTTGCTTGCATGTGTGCATAAAAGTGCATATTTGTATGTTAGTCTATGTATGCGTGTGCGTGTAAATGTGTGAGTACGTGTTTGTGTGTGGTTGTGTGTATGCATGTGTGTATATTCATGTATATGTGTATATATAGACGTGCATGTGTGTGTATATACATGTGTGCCTACTGTGTGCACGTGTGGGCTAGTGCTTATGTGTATGTATGGGTGTGTGTGTGTGTGTGCATGTGTGTGTGTGTCTCTGTGTATCATACTTGTCTGTGGGTGCACGTATGTTTGTGGATGTGTGTGTATGTCTATGTATATCTTTGTATATGTGTGGATGTGTGCATGTGTGTTTGTATGAGTATGGACTTATCAACATCTGAGCATATCTATGTGTGTATGTTCACATCCATGTGTATCTGTGCATGTGTGCTTTTGTGTATATGCCTACATGCATGCATTTGTGCATGTGACTGTACTATGGTTTGCTCATATGTGTATGTGCTTTGTGTTTGTACTTGTGTCTTGGGCATGAGTATGCGTGGTCATGTGTGCATGCATTTATGCATGTGTTCTTTTTTGCATGTGTCTATGCATGTGAGCTTGTGTTTGTGCATGTGTCTATCTGTGCATGTGTGTGTGTGAGCACATATGAGTGCTTACGAGAATGTATATCTCTTTGTGTGTGTTTGGTTCAGTGTGCATGGGTGCATGTGTGTGTTTATTTATTTGTGCATGTGGTTAAGTCTATGAGTGCATGTGCATATATGTGTAAGTATATATTTGTGTATGCATGTGTGTGCATGTGCATATGTGTGTGTGTGTGTGAGTGCATGTTTGTTTGTGTGTGTGTGTGTGCACGTGCATGCATTTGTGGGTGCTTGTGCTCCTATATGTGTGTGCATATGTGTGTGTGCATGTGTATGAGACGATTGAAGGCTTAACTTATTGATTTTGGAGCCAAAGACTATGCTCTTGGTAGAGTGACTAATTCATAAAAAACTATATTTTTAAATATCTGTATGGTTAGTATGTTAAATTTTTTTCTTTGTAGTTATTACACATAGGATTATCATGATTCATGTATATTTAAATTAGTTTTTGTAGTGATGCACTATGTTATATTTGGTTTTTAAACTTAAGGCATTTAATGTTCTAAAATCTTATAATTTTTTTAAAAAATGTTTCGGTCTAAGCACCCAACCCCTCCGTCAAGCCTGAAGGGTTGGGTCAAGTGGCCATTAGTTCCAGGCACTGGGTCTTGGGGAGCCATAAGTCAAGAGTCAGACTAAAATCGAGTTAGGTCCAGCCCGAGTATTAATCAAGGTTCAAATCCTATATTAGCTTGAGTTAATCATGTAAAGGCATGATTCCTGAACTTGACTTAGGCATATGAGTTGAGTCAGATGTTAATGACAAGTAATTTGTTCGGGGCAGGTGGGACCGATTTTAGCATTATGCTCATGTGCCTTAGGTAATGACATTCTAAGGGCACCATGCCTTAGAAAATTCTAATAGGTTCAATTGTATATTATGCATAGAGGAAGTGATATATGGATAAATCACTTACATTACTTTGTAATGTGGCACTAAATAAATAAAATCTATTTATCTAAAGTTGAGCACATTTTCACCATCTGATCACATGTTTTTTGATCGAATGGTCATAGTTCCTCCACATTTATAAATAGTTTTTTTCATCTAATCATCATTCAGAATGCTTGATCGAATGATTGAGTGGCCTTCCACCTTGGTCAAACATGTACTGATTACCACTGTGCATCCAACTTTTGCATCTAACAATCCATATTATGTTGTGCTGTGATTAAATCTAGAACCTTTAATAGTTTTCTTGATTAGATGGTTCCTTCTTTGTCTGCTCAGAATTGGACTACAATTGCATTTCATCTTCCTCTTTATCACCTGTAATGATTATCTTTTGGAAAAGCTAATTTTAGATGTTGGCGAGTATTTTAATATGTTTTTATTAATTCAACTTGTAAATTTCATAAGCAGTCAAGAGAAATAAAAACTTTAGTGCATCAAACTTGAAAGGGCTTGCAAGAGCTATGGGCTCTTTTAATTATTATTTCTTCTACTCTTTTCTATAATCTTTTTGCAACATCTTAGTAATATGTATATTATTGATAAGTTTGTGCCACTATTGTTTAAAAGATTAAAGGTGTAGAAATTTTGCATGCAGCACTTTTTGTAAAGCTATTCTTTTTTTCATGTTGCCAATTTTTGTACATTTTCATGTCTCATTGGAGCACCAGTTTGTAATTGGTTTACCCTTAAAAATCTTAGTAAAAGAGAGTTGTTAGTGGAAGCTCAAATGGTAATTGAGAGTAGATTTTGGCACTTGTTTTGCTCGAACCACCAAAAAATTCTTAATGCATTTCTTTTATTGTTGAGCAATTTTGTTTCATTGAGTATCTTCTTAGAATAAACTTTTATTTTCATGCATAAATATTTTTTTCTTTAATTAAAAAGTTTTCCAACATTGAAACTTTTTAAAGGCATAATTTATGACTTCTTACTTGTACATTTTTCCTTACATTATTCACATCAAATGGTACCAGACTAAGATTTCTAATAAAATAAAGACATTTTGAGGACAAGATCCTCATGACTATTCCTTCTGTTGAGGATAATGTGATCTTATTTGAGACAACTTTGTCACATTAACCACCTTTATTCAAAGGTGAGTTTTATCATTATTAGAAAAACTGTATGCATTTAAATTTTGACCTAATGATTTGGATATTTGGGATATATGTAAAAATATATTTAAGCTTTTAACTAAGGCTATTGGTAAAGAAAAAGTGAGAAAAATCATTTAACTAAGACTATTTGTAGAGAAAAAGTTAAAAAATCATTAGATGAACTCACTTCTAAGTGAGTAAATCTTTCTTGTTTGAATGCATGTACATTTATGTGTAATGTGTATGAATGTGTGTTTCGTGCATGTGTGTATATCGGTTTGTGTATGTGTGGATGTACATGCATGTGTGTGTGTTTGCATGAGTGTCTATGTGTGTCTGTGCATAAGCTTGCACACACTTACACAGGTGCATGCATGCACAAGTGTGCAAGTTTGCTTGCATGTGTGTGTGTGAGTGTGTGCATGTGTGGGTATGAGTGTGTGTACATGTTTGTGTACATGTGCATATGCATGTCTGCATGTTGTATGAGTGTGCATGCATGTGTGCATGTTCATGGCTATCAGTGCATGTATGTTTGCTTGTACATGTACACATGTGCATATGTGTGCATGCATGTGTGCTTGCTTATGCACATTTGTGTTTACATATGCATGTTTGTGTGTTGATGTGTGCATGCATGTGCATGAGAATGTGTGTGTGTGTGTGAAGGTATGCATATGTGCATGTGGATGTGTATGCATGCACATAACAAAGTGTGTCCGTGGAAGTGTGCATGTGTATGTGCATGTATGTTTTGTTTGTTTGTGCATGTGTTCATGGATTTGTGTGTGTATGTTCATGAGTATTTGTGTGTTAGTGTGCATGCATGGTTGTTTGTGTGTGTTCATGTGCATGTGTATGTGCAAGCATGTGTGTGTGCACCTATGTATCTACACACATGAGTGCGTGCATGTGTATGTGCATATGTGCATTCATGTGTGTGTACTTGTGTGTTTGTGAGTGTGTATTTGGGTAAGTATAGGTGTATGTGGGTGTGTGTGCATGTTTACATATGTTTTTATGCATGATTATGCATGTGTGTGTGTACGTGTATTCATGTATATGCATATGCATGTGTGTATGTAGTGTGTGCATATGTTGAGCAAGCATGTCTATGTGTGCCTATGAGTGTTCATGCATCTACCTCTGTGTGCATGTGTTGATGCGTGTGTGTGCAAGCATGCACATGTGTTTGTGCATGTCTTGTTTGTGTGTGTTTGTGGGTGTGCATGTGTGTGCATATGTGTGGTTACATGTGTGCTAGTGTGTGTGTGGTTGTATGCATGTATGTCTATACATGTGTGTCTGGTTGCTTATGCATGCATACATGCATGTATGTGTGTGTGTGTGTGTGTATTTATCTATGTGTTTGTGTTTACAATAGCATGTGGGTGTGTGTGTGTAGAGCTATGTGTGAATGTGTGTGTGTGCACGTGTGTGTGCATGCATGTATACCATGAGCAACTCTTGGTGCATACAAATGTGTATTTGTTCATATGTGTGTGCATGCATTTAGTGGGTGCACATGTGTGTATGTGTGTGTGTGTGGGAGCACCCGTGTGCATGCATCTTCATGTGTGTATGTGTTTTTTTGTGTGTCCATGTGCATGTGTGTGTTTGTGGATGTGTGTATGCATGTGTATGTGTGTGTATTTGCAATTGCATGTGCAAGTATGCATGTTCATGTGTTTGTGTGATGCAAGTGTGTGTGTATGCATGCTCATGTTTTTATGCATGTTTGTGCATGTACATATGCATGTGTGTGTGTTGGTGTGTGCACGCATGTATGCATATGTGCATATATGTGTGGATTGGTGTGCACATGTGTGTATGTGTGTGCATGCATATGTGTTTGTGCATGTGCTTAAATCTGTGTCTATTTGTACGCATATGTGTAAGTGTGCATGTGTGTGTGCTTATGTGGATGTGTGCATGTGTGCTTGTGTTTATGTGTGCATGAGTGTTTATGTGTGTGCTTATGTGTTTGCATGTATTTTTGCATGCGTGTGTGTGGGTGTGTTTGAATATATATGTGCATGTGTGTTTATCTGTGCACACTTGTGTGCATGTAAGCATATATGCATTTGTGTGTGCATGTTTTGATGTATGCATATATATGTTTGTGTGCATGTGTGGTTGTGTTTGTATTTGTTTGTCCATGTGTGTGATCACATGTGAGTTTGTGTGCATCAACATGAGGCTTTGTGGTTATGCATGTGTGTCTGTTAGTGTGCATTTGCATGTGTGCTCATGTATGTTCTTGTGTGTATATGCATGTATGTCTACAAGTGCATGTGTGAGCATATGTGTGTGCATATATGTATGTGTGTGTGTATATGTTTGCATCTTTATAGGTATGTGTGTTAGCTTTCTTGTGTGTGTACGTGTAGGTGTGTATGTGCATACCTTCCTACTTGTGCATCTATTTGTGCATGTGTGCATGAGTGTTGTGCATGTATTTTTGTGCATGTGTGTGCCTATGTTAATGCATGTGTTTGTGAATGCACATATTTGTGCATGCATGTGCATGTCATGTGAACGTGTGTGCATGTGTGTGCATGTGTGTGTGTGTGTGTGCATGTACACATTCATGTTTTTGTGTTTTTATGCACATGTGTGCTTGTGTATGTGTTTACGTGTTCATGTGTGTGTGTGTACATGTCTGTGAGCATGTATGCATCTTTGTGGGCCCATATGTATGCATGTGTGGATGTGTGCTTATGTAGGTGTGTGTTTGTGACCATGTGCATGTGTGTATGTTTGTATTTGTTTGTGTTTGCTTGTGGGAGCATGTGTTTGTGTGTGTGTGTGCATGTGGGGGCGTGTGCATGCCTACATGCATGTATGTGTATTTTTGTGTGTGTGCATAATTGTGTGTGCATGTGTTTGTGTGCTTGTGTGTGTATGAGTGCTTATGTGGGTCTGTTTATTTGTGTTGTGCTTGCATGTGTGTGCATGTGTGCATATGCATGTGTTTGCATATGTGTGTTTATTTGTGCCTATGGGTTTGTGTATGATTGTCTACACATGTGTGCTTGTGTGCGTGTTTACTTGTATGCGATTGTTCGTCAGTGTTTGCTTATACGTGTGCTTGCAGTTTCATTGGAGTTTGTGTGTGCTTGTTGATATGTGAGAGTGCATGTGATTGGTTGCATCTGTGTGTGGGTATGTGTGTGTGGTTGTGTGCATGCATGTGTTTATATGTGTATGTGTGTGTCTACTCTTATGTGCATGTGTGTGTATGCATTTGTGTGTGTGTGTGCGCGTGTATGTCGGTGGGTGCAAGTGTGTACTCACGCATGAGTGTGTGTATGTATGCACGTGCATGTGTATGCATGTTTGTGTGTGTGTGTGCGTGCACACACATCTATCTCTAAGTGAGTGTGTGTCAGCTTGTTCATGTGTGTAAGTGTTCTTTAGGTGTGTGTGTGTTTGTGCATGTGTGTATATGTCTCTACATGTTCACACACACACATGTGTGTGTTTGTTGATGCATGCGCCGTGTGTGTCTTCGTGTGTGTGTGTGTGTGTGCATCTATACATGCACATGTGTGCTTGTGCATTTGTGCATGCACATATTTGTGTCTATGAGTGCAAGTGTCAAAAATGTGCCAGTGTTTGTGCTTGTGCTTGTGTGTGTGTTTATATGTGTGTGTGCATGAGTGTGTGTTTGTGTATTTTAATGTGTGTTTGTGTACATGTGTGCTTTTGTATGTGTTTAGTGTTTTTGTGCTTGCTTCTTTGTGTATGTCTGTGTGTCTGCTTATGGCTATATGTGTGTGAGTGTGTCGATATATGTGCTTGCAATTATGTTGATCCACATGTACGTGTGTACTTGTGACGTAAGAGCATTTAGCATTATCTCACAATGATACACATGTTGTCATTGCATCAATTCCACAAGTATGTCGATGTAAAATTTGGTTAAAAATTTCTTCAGAAAACACTTATAATTTAGTTTTGGCAATTTTCGCCATCTTCTATCTTTTGTTGTTGTTTCATTTGCATTGTTGTCGTGAGCACAGTTACTTCCACCTAACCATACTCGTTCGCCTGCATGACCCAAGCTTACCATTGAACCTAGCTGATCTGCTCAACTAGCATTGACCCACTCAATAAGTTTCCACCTACAATGACCCACATTAACTCACAAGTCTTCAATTACCCATGCTATTTTTCTTGAGTGATGCGTACCTGAAAAACTAGATCGAAAGCTATGCTCGTGCTGCTTGCCCAACCATTTTGCCTCCAACCATTTAACCACTCATTGTTACTGCCACCTAAAACACATAGCCCATTTAGAACTCCTTAATTTAATTAATTTTATGGCTTTTAAGGTCAATTTTTATTCAAAATATTTTTTTATAATTTATATTGAATTTTGGAATTCTAAAAAAATATACTTTTTGTATTTATATGTTAGAAAACTAATATTGTATCATTAAAGTCTTTATAAATATGGATGCTCACTAAGTTGTGAAGATGAAGATCAATACTTTGCAATAAAAATCTCACTTGTTTATATGCTTTCACCTTTGTGAGTAGAGTGTGTGATCCAACTATAGTTTGAGAGATTAAAAGGATCGAAGATGAGAAACCTTCCAATAAGAGAATCGTCAACCAAATTCTCTTATGAGAGATAAGGATCAAAGGTCGAAGACTTTCCACTGGGAAAGCTTGTAACCAAATAAATTCTTGCTTCTTCTAACACCTATAAGTTTACACCCATCCTTTAACTCTCTTGATATAATCAACACAACACCACAATCCTCAACAAAGCTTCAAATCCTAATATACTATCTTATTACCATTTTAAGCCAAATTTCCTTACAAACCCAAAGAATCACCTTGTCACTCCTTTTAATCTTTGGTGCTCCATATGCTAACTTTAACAAAACTACAAGACATCACCAAAAATGTACACACTCTTTCAATAACTTTTCTTTTTAGTAATTTTTATTTTCTTTTGCAAGTGTGTGTGTTTGAGTGCATGTTTGTGTATGCATGTGTGTGTGCATGTGCATGTGAGTGTATGTATGCATGCATGTTTATGTTTTTGGGCATATGGGTGCATGTGCATATGTGTATGTGTGCATGTGCATATGTGTGAATGTGCACGCATGTGTGTGTGTATATGCATGTGTGCATGTGTGTACATATGTGAATGCATTTTTGTGTTTATGGATATCTATGTGTGTGTACATTCATGCATGTGTAAATGTGTGTTTGTACATACACTTGTGTGTATGTGGGTGCATATGTGCCTGTATGTATATGTGTGTTTGTCTATGTGCACATGTGGGTATATGTGTCTGTGCATATGAGTATTGGTGCATGTGTTTGTTATTGTGTGTGTATATGTGCATGCTTTTGTGTGTTCGTGGTTGTGTTTGTGTGCCTTTGTTTGTGTATGTTTGTGTGTATGCATGTGGGTGTCCATTGTTGTGTTATTAATCCTTACCTATGGTACTTTATTTGATGATAATAAATCTTAAATATTTTTAATTAATTTGGTTTAGTGAATTTTTAGAATCAAAATATTTGATGCTTATATTCATGGGAGAATTTTAAAATGTAGAGAACCAAAAGTAAAATCTCATAAAAATCATCATAGTAGAAGTGGCAAACCACCAACAAATATTTTTTTGATATTAATTTTAATAATTTAAATTATTTTTTTAGAATATTAAACTTCATTAGAATTAATTTTTCAAAATATAAAAATGTTAATTAACTTTCATCTCTTATATCTTTGATCACTATCTTTGATTCAATATCTGAAATATATATTTCTCAGATAATTGATTAATATCTTCAAAATCCTTTTATCTAGTAATGATTTAAATTAGAAATTTAAAATATAATAAAAACAAAAAATCTAATTACCTTTCTAATAATCATTTGTGGTTTACTAATTACTACAACGTTCTTGTTAGATTAAGACATGAATCTTGAACCATTCAACACATTTGAATTTAGCTTGGATCGAGAACATTACCCTCTAAGACTGTAATTAATCTTTTGATTATTGGTTCACGTAGGTGATTAAATCCTACCCAAACCAAGAGGCAGCGAACCTCAAAATCAGGTTGCCTCTATCGTACAACAGATTGCTTATATAGAGAAAAATGCATTTCAAAAGCATTAGGTGGGACTATAGGTATTGCTTTTATTATATGACAAACCTTCAAATTGTGGGAGTGCAGTGGGCCATTCGATCATGATTTTTGCAGTCGAACGATCCCCATCATATTTAATTTTTCAACCGATTAATTCTATCAGTTTTTTGATCACGTAGTTTTGCAATAGCATGGTTCGTATTTCTTCTGCTCGATAAGTTAAATCATATCCTCTGATCGCAATTTTGATCTAATGACCCAGGCCAAATGTATATTTCTAAAAATAAGAGATTAAATTCTATTTGGTCGATAGCACAATATTTTCAAACGAACGATCGTGTTCGATATGATCTAAAGTTCCAATGTAATGGCTCTTTTAGCTGTTATTTTAAGCCGTTGGGAAGTTTTTTAATATTAATTTTTTAATTTAAAAATTGTGGAAGTGAAAATGTAATGGCTAAATTGGGTGTTTGGCAAGTGCTTTTAGCCATTATAAGATGTCTTCAAATAAGAGAAGTTTTTAGCAAAATTTTTTGATTAAAAATTTTACAAAATTTCAAAAAAGAATTCTCAAGTCACGACGTTGAAGCAATTCATAGCCATTGCTATTGTCGCCTCTTTGCGCTGGATCTATCTTCAAAGAACACCAATTTTTTTAATTCATCTTCCAATCACCTAAATTCTCATTTTCTTACTTTATAACTGATTAAATTAAAATAATTGTACATTGTTAAAAATTTTGTCAAGCATAGAAATTTATTTGTACTGATTTTTATAATCATTTTTCCTCTTTCTACTAATTTTATTTTGTTGTAATGCTATTATAGCATGTTTTATTTTCTTATTTTAATGTTTAGCTTACCAATCTTTCGATGAAAGTTTTATATAGTTTTTTATACCTCACTTGATTTTAAACCAAACCACCTAAAATTACTTTTGTACACATTTAAATTTTTGTACCTTATTATTTTGCAATTTCTAAAACTTTATTGTCAAAATAAAAATTAACATATTTTAAAGAAATTAAAGTTTTTTTTATTTTTGCAATTCCCCTTTCTTACTAATCAATATTTCAATTCATATTAAAGCAATGTCTCTTTTAGTGAGCAGAAATTCTTTGGGAGATCTAGGGTACAAATTGATGCTTTCACTAGGTTGAGTGAAGGTGTCTCTTCCCATAGGCTGCCACTCTTTTGTGATGATTATTATCTTTATTGGATGATTAGGGTGGCCAGTCATTTAATTTGTTGCTAAAAACTATAGGAATTGATGTAAGTTCCTTTTGATTTTCCCATAGAGAAAATTGCATAAAAAATATTTATACCTAAACCTTTTTATGAAATGGATGATAACAAAAAATATAAACTGCAATTAAATGCTAGGGTCATTAATATTTTATATTATGCTTTGAATGCTATAGAATTTAATAGAATCATAAATTTAGAAACTACTTATGAGATTTGTCATATATTAGAAGAAACATATGGAAGCACTTCTTTTATTAAGAAAAACAAAATAACCAGAATGACACATGACTATGAGTTATTTTGAATTCTTTCAAATGAGTCCATCAAAAGCATGTCTATTAGATTTACTAATATTACTAATGCACTTGCTAGCTTGGAAATGCTAATTTCTACGAATGAATAGGTAAAGTAGATACTATGAATCTTGCCAAAAGTGTATGACCCATTTGCCACCACCATCACGACAACGATAAATATTTCTATGGTGAAATAGATGACTATATGGGTGAGCTTATGACAAATGAGCTAGAAATAGAAAGTAAAAAATGAGAAGAAGAATTAATTGAGAAGAAAAAATAAAGGAAAAACCAATAGTATTGAAGCGAGAGAAAGGAATTTTAGAAGAGGAATCCACTAATGATGATGGAAAAGCTTTAATTTTAAAAGTCTTATCCAAAGTTTGTAATGGTGTAGGAAAGAGAAAAAAATATTTGTCATTAATCTAAAAAGATGACATATTAGACTAGCATGTTCTATTATGCAAGAAAGAGTTGAAAAAGAAAAAAATGAGAAGAGGAAAAGTATGAAGAAGAAGAAAGCATTGAAAGTATCTTGGAGCAATTCAAAAATAATGAAAGTTTCTTTTACATGATGGCTAGAGAAGAAGAGGAAGAAGAAGAGATTGTATCTTTAACTGAGGAAAAGGTAAATTATTCAAATGAAACATTAGCTAAATAATTGCTTTATTTTGTAGAAAGTATGAAACTTTAAGTAAAAAATATAAGAAACTTGAGAGGAATATTGTGAATGTGCAGGTCTTTATGATGAAATAAAAAAAATACCAATGACAACTTAGCACAAAAAATTAATGTGCATGCTTCCTTAGTTTAAGATTTTAATGATTTTAAATCTTTTCACTTTAGTGGTTCATTTTCAAGATCAAAGTCAATTAGTAGAGATGTTAGGCTTCTTAGAAGATTTGACATGAATAAGTTGTAATAATTTTTACTTGTCAGATGGTTATAATAAACTTATATATAATTATTGCATTCTTTTAGGTCCCACTTTGTATACTTGTAGAATTAGAAATAATGTTCACTCAAACTATCCTACTTATGTGTAAGTAGTTAAGGCAAATAGTAGTTTAACTACTCCTAAATTTATTAAAACCCAAAATGGTTTGGGTTCTTAAATCTAACAATTAATTTGTGAGTGCAAGCATTTATTCTTTCTAAGGTCAAGAAGAACATGTGGTTCTTAGATAATGGGCGTTTAAGACACATGTTAGGAAACATCAAGCTATTCACCTAACTAAAGGCCTATGATAAAGGAAACATTGTGCTTGATTATAATTCAATGAAATCTATCAAAGGAATTGATATTATTGGGTACCTTATATTTTTAATTTTACAGTTTTATTTGCTTAAGGTTTAAAGTATAATTTACTTAGCCTTGGTCAACTTTGTGAGAGTAGCTTTAGTATTTCATTTGATACTATTATATGTAAAATTTGCAAAAATGAAAATATAACAATTATTGTACCTAGAAGAAATAATACTTATTTAGTTGATTTAAAAACTATAAATAATTCTCAAATAAAATTTTTTGTATCACATACTAGTGTCTCAAATTAATGACATAAGAGATTTTGTCATGCTAGTACACATATCTTTGAAAAATGATTAAACATGGTACGAGATTTACATGAATTAACTTTTATAGATAATTTTGTTTATGGACTATATTATTAAGGAAAAAACAAATGCAAGCTTTCAATCAAAGAAAGATGCAACTTCTGAGAAGAATCTGGAACTTGAACACATGGACTTTTTTGGAAAAATACATCCCATGAGTTTAAGAGATAAGAAATATGGATTAGTTATATTAGATGATTATTCCAAGTATACATGGGTTACTTTCTTAAGACAAAAGAGTGAATCAAGTAAACAATTTCAAAAATGACAAAAATTACAAAATGAGTTAGGTCATAACTTAATTGCCATTAGAAGTGATAGTAGAAGAAAATTTAGAAATGATGATTTCATTGAGTGTTGTAGTAATAATGGACTTTTTCACATATTTTAGGCACTTAAAACTTCACAATAAAATGGTATAGTGTGAAAAAATAGAAGTTTATTAGATTTAGCTAGAACTATAATGAATGAGTATGATATAACAAAATTCTTTTGGGCAAAAGCTTTGCTTAAAGCTTGCTATGTTCCAAATAAAATACTTTTCTATGCCCATATTAAAAACATCACCATATGAATTAGTATTTGATAAAAAAACCAAAAATTAATCATTTACATGTATTTGGTTATAAATGTTACATTTTTAATAATGGAAAAAGAGAATTAAGAAACTTTAATCGAAAATTAGATGAGAGAATCTTCATAAATATTGCTATAGTAAGGTTAAAATAATCAATCTTACAACTCCTAAGGCTCCTCCATTTATATTTGAATATTTTATACAATAATAGAATTTTTTGGTATGGTCAAAAAGGGTTACCTAAAGTAATCTTACATTTTGGCTTTCAAAAAGAATACAAAAAGCTTTCTGGAATGCTGATTATGAGTGGAAATAGCTACTCTTGTCCAATATAGGCAAATGGCATAAGACTAACTTACTTAGAATGTTAAATAAATGGTCTAAATTTAATCCAAGTAGGAATTGATCTAGACCAATGGATCTCATATGATGGATAGATGATGTTGATGTGTAAGTGCACTATTCACAATGGTGAAGATAACCTTAGGAGTTTGATTGAGCTTTATGGATGGGAGAAGAAGATTTCGGACATTTGTTTAGGGTTCACAGACGGATGGTAAGATGAAAAATTACTATTCCAAATGATGGAGCTAATCTCATCCATTTGATCATTCTCGTCGGATGACCAATTAGATGGAATAAAGGAGGACGTGATCCTGGCTATTCAATTATGAAGAGGCATTATCAGAAAAAGTTACTCTGCTCCAATTTGGAAGCAAACAAGACTAATTTTTTGTCCCACATCGCAAGCTTTTATATGATGTTTGGTATTCATAATGCTTACTCTATGCATAAAGGTTAGTCTATTGGGGTCGATTGGCCATTGGCACTCTTAAGAATTAATGAGCCAATTCACTTGCATATATATATATATATATATTAATGGGTTTGACTTTATCTGATCCCATTACTTAACAGTACATGAGTCTATCCTAACTTGTTACACCTAAGCTGATTTACGAGTTATATCATAACTTGATTTACTCTATGTGTATAGGGAATTGTGCCATGATCAAGTCTCTAGCCTGATGTAATTTGGTTGACCCTTCCTTGACCTACGGCTTCCTAAGGCTTATTGCATAGTAGAAGTTCGGGCGACTTGAACCAAGCCTTTGGGCTTAGCCATGTGTAGGTGTTTAGGCTGAAGTTTTGTTTATTTTAGGCCACCTTCTAGATATTAATTATTTTTTCTTTTAAATAATTTTTGAAGCTACTAAAAAATGAAATATTTTTGTAAGTAATAAAATAATAATGGATAAGAAATTCATGATCATGCAAGTGAATGAAAAGTATTTTGCCAACTAATATCGTATGTAAACAAGTGATGGGATAAATAATCAAACATGTAGATATTTTGGAGATGGACTTCTGTTGGTCACCTACTCCACCAAGAGTTTGATCAATGGCTCCAAGATATGTCGTTTAAGTTGCAGTTGTTGCATGGCCACCATCATTACTTGATATTGCTTCACTTATGGATTCCTTCATGAGACATTTTGTTGAAATTTGCTAATTGATTAATCCTATAACAGCTTATTATGCATGACCTAAAAAATACTTAAAAGTATGAGAGAAACTATCATAATTATTTTATTGTCATCAAATAAGTAGTGCCATAACTAAAGGTATACTAATCTCCCCTACTTGATGATAACAAAACCGTTGAATAAATATTGAAATGAAAAGATATAAATCATGCATGTGCTCTTCTTACATTCTTGTTTCACGTCATTGTATGAAATTCATAAAATTATGCCACAAATTTGGGATATAATTAATTTTTTTATTTTACACATATCTCTCCCTTTGTTTGTCATGCATCAAAAGAGAAAATGAGAATAAAACATGTAAATAAAAGCTGAACACAATAATACTATTTATGCATAATTTTACTTTAAACAACCAAGGGTACAAGTTATAATAAATCTTTGTAAAAACAACATATAGCAAAAATATTTATTTATCAATAAGAATAAACAAAAGCTAATCATCAACCTTTATAAGAAAAATATTAATAATATTATACAAATATAACAATATTACTTATCATACATTTTATCCATGTTTAGTTTAATAACATTTATGATTTTTAACTTTGTTACATTCTTCATGTATGTTTTTGGTAATTTCTATTAGAAGTCGACCTAAAACAAATCCATAAGATTAAACATGCTTACATGGGATTCTCTCCCTTCTAAGTTCAAAAAGATAAAAATGATACATAATAGATCATGGAGATGCATCTGTAAGTTCTAAGAACTACACTTAACTCCTAATTAGTAGACCATCTGTTATCAATTCTAACTATAAAAACTAAGAAAGTTCACTTATAGAAATTATGGGCAACTTCAACATAATGATATGGACTAACTAAGGATTTTCATATTAGTACTCTAAATCTCATTCTTAATATAACAACAACAGCATTCTAGTCTTTAAAAATAAAGTATTTCTTTAATCTAAATTATTGAATGTTTTAATAAAGAATGAGCAAAGGCATAACTAATAGATAAAATTATTAACTTGACCTAAGTTCTAGCACTAGTTTCTCCTCCTTTTAGAATCACTCAAATGGGTTAATACTTAAGAGTAATGTGAGCTTATGAAATTTTTTAATAGGTAATGATTCGATAAAAAGAATCTCATATTATTGCACGAAATGCTACATTTCAAAATTCATCTACAACAAAAAAAAATAATTACTTGTCAAAATTTTTCAAATTTTTTCAATATATCTCTTAGTTTTACTCACCATTGCTTCTGTCTTTAATTTCCAACAAGTTCTTTAAGAGCTTAACATGTATGAACACTAACTATCACATTAAGCTACAAGTGGGAATTTTTTCAAATTCTATCTCTAGAATTCATAACTTATAGTTTTCCAAAAAGCATTTTCACTTATCTCACATGTAAGCAGTAACTCAATAAAATGCACAAGACTTTAATGACACACTAAATAGATTCATATTTCTTATATCGATAATTTAATAATCTATGTATAAGACCTTGACTAGTTGTTCATGATAACAAATCAAACAACATCATAAATCTTGATACTCTCACCTAACTCATCTAAGTAAGCTAACATTTAACATTCAAGCTACATAAGGAAACATGATCTATTCAACTTTCGTGAAGAGATATTAAATAATTCTAACATAGTTACTAAGAAAATTAAATAGTTTTTCCTAAAAATAAGGACCATAAATATTTTTCGAGTGGGTCACATGCAAATCCATAAGGCAAGGCTTGTCTTCATAGATCCTAATTATGGAGATATACCAATACATCTATATAACCTTTAAATTTAAGAACCCAAACATCTTTGCAAAGGTATTGTTTAAACAAATTTCTTTAAGAGTCCATTCATATTTATATTAGTTTAAATAGATGAATTTCTTAAGTAATCATACGAAATTCGTCCATGCCTATCACAATAATTGCATACAGCTTGGGATTTAGCATGAAATGAATAATATGCAAACTAATTTTTTTTTCTTATCGCATAGGTACATGATGAAGCATGTTTGTGCATATGTGAAATAGAATAGCTACTATTACCATTTATATGTACATATAAACATTTCAATCTACATTTTTGAGTCAAATAAGTTGTTATAATATATTTTCATATTTGAAAGAATCAATAAATTAATTGCTCAAGGCTAAAGATGTCTCATTCTCATCAAATTTACTTTCTAAGGTTCTTGCATTGGTAGCATGTATAAGGAAAGTTCATTGAAGCTATTCATTTCTAGCTTTAAACTTATTGCATTACCTTTTTGAAATGTAAACATGATGCTCTTCTTTGGCATATTTTACTTTTAATCTAGTATACAACCCAATCAATTTCTTATACTCAACTATAAGGTTAGTAAAAGAAATAGTCAATTGTTCATCACTAATAATGAGATTATCATTATTAAAGAAAGAAATTACTGTGTATCATCAAATGAAGAGCTTACTTTTGAGGTGCATAAAGTTTCGCTGTTTCTTTTCACTATTATTTTTTCTTTTGATTTATCTTTTTCTTCTTATCTTGGGTTAGAAATATAACTTATTTTTTATATAAATTCTTTAGTTCCTACATAGCCTCAAAAGACATTTTTAGATGACAAACCTTGATTTCAAATTGTTGTAATAAAGCAAAATAAGGATAATTCATTCAATTAGCATTTCTTTACCTTAAATTTTTAAATTATTCATCAGTAGTATTTACATCATTAAGTGGATTTTTAAATAAAAATAATAAATTAATACTAATATTTGAAAAAAAATCTTTAAAATTATTTTTCAAGAAAACAAAAATTTGACCTTCGAACATATGTGGATCCATGTTGTAAAAATTATAAATGACAACTCAGCACATAACAAGAAATGAAAAAGAAGGGATCTTCTATAAGGAAGTTCTTCCCTTGATGAAACCTGCTCATATACCAATTGATATAATCTATGCTGAGCCAATTCAAAGGATGGGGGAGAGGTGAATTATGCTTTTAAACTTTTTTTAGTTTTTAAAATATTTTCTTAAATGAAACTTTTCTAATTATAAAATTATTCATTTAAAAATTTTGTCAAATAAAAATGTTAAAAGAAAATATATGTTTTTTAATTTTAAAAACATTTTCAATAAACTATTTTATGCTTCATGAAAATAATTTTTATAAATGCATTATATATATATTTTATTTAATATTATTAAATAAGAAAAATGTCATAAACTATATAATGATAAAAAAATAAAAATAACAAGTGGTTTTTAGATGGTTCATCCTAATATGTGTCTACATCTACTCCCAGTCAAATAGACAAGGATTTCACTAACAAAGCCATTCTCTTTCTCTACAAGAGGTAGAGAAAACTTTTATAGACCAAATCCTTTTGCCGAAGTAGGTTCACCATCACAATCTTAATTATAAAAACATATAATGATGAAGTATAATACAAAATTATAATTAACCATAATGTTTCATTATTCACTTATAAAAGCATATATACCATAATTGTATGTATTGTGATGTTGGAGTATGAATGCTAATATGAAAAAGTTTGAGATAATCTAAAGGGCGTTGCTTTAAAATATTCAATCCATATGATTTATCAATATGTACTAATGTTATTAAGAAAAATAAAATCAATAAAGATCTTTAATATAATCTTTTCTAAAAAATAAAAAAGAAATAAAAAAATAAATAATCAATTGTAAAAAAGTAACCAATAAGATATGCAACCAAAGAAAATGATAAAGCAAGAAAGAGAAAATGAGTTGCCAATATTGTTCCAATAAAGGCATTGAAATCGGATTGAGATTTTAAATTTTGTAACTTTTCTTCCAAAAATATTAATGTGGTTGGAGTAACATCAGTAATCCTATAACTCATAAGTTTCTACTATTTATGTTAGAATATTTTAGGCTAAAATAAATATTTTTCATTGATTACAGATGGTCACCCAAATAGCTGTTACATTTTGACATTCAAAGGAAACACAAATAACTTTTAAAACACTAATTACTAGTAGGAATAGTGATCACCATATCTAGTTGGATGAAATAGGAACTACTCAATCAAAATATTAAATAAAGGGTGAAGATCTAATCTAAGAAAAATTTTATCTAGATCATTAGATCCCATATGTTGGATACATAATATTAATGTGCAAGAGCACTATTCAATAACGTAAAGATGATCTCATTCATTCAACCAAGCTTTATGGATAAATAACTAGATGAAATGCACTCCTCATAAAAGTGAAGAAGATCTTAGCTATTTCATTAGGATTTATGGATGGATGATAAGATGAAAATTATTATTCAAAATGATAGAACTAATCACATCTATTGAATCAAGGTTATTAGATGAATGCTTAGATGGAGTCTTCTTTTCATAAAGGTAGATGTGATCCTTATCATTCAATTACAAAAAGTACAATTGCATTGCACTTGTTCACTATAGTTTGACAGTAAACAGGGATAATTTTTAGTCCCACAACGCAAGCTTATATATGATGTTTAGCATTTGTAATACTTCATTTATCTGTAAAAGTCAACCTAATTTGCTATCCTTTAGTGTTATTAGGGAGTTATGACCCAAGCCACCCATGCATATATTTATTGGTCTGACCTGACCTGTTTCCATTACTTAAAACTTCATGAGTCCAACCTAACTCAATGTGCTTAAGCCAACTTAGGATTTAATTCCTAACATGATTTAATCTATTATGTGAGCATGTGTGCTTATGCATGTGTGTGATTACGCATGTGTGTGTTCATGTGTATGCTCATGTGTGTGTATATGTGTGCATGTTTACATGTTTGTGTAAATGCATGCATAGCTACGTGTGTTTGTGAGTATGTGTTGGCATGGACATCAACTTATGCTATGTGTGTGCATGTATGCACATGTGTGTGCATGTATGCACATGTGTGTGTTTGCATATATGTGTATGCATGTGAGTGCTAGCATGCACGTGTGTGTTTACATAACATGTGTGCATATGTGTGTGTGTGTGTGTGCATGTTTGTGCAAGTTTGAGAATGCATATGCATATGCTAGTGTGTGTGTGCGTTAGTGTGCATGTGTAAGTGTGTGTGTGTGTGTGTGTGTGCATGTGCTTGTGTGGCTCTGTGCTCATTTTTGTGTATGTGTGCATTTGATTAAACATACATGTTTGTGCACATGTGTGTGTTGCGTGTCCTTATGAGCTGGTTTTGATGTGCAAGTGCATATATTTGTGTGTGCACCTACGTGTGTGCTTGTCCAAGTGTGGACACAATTGTATGCATGCATGTTTGTGTGTTTATGCATATGTGCTTCTATGTGTGTATGTGTGTATGTGTGAGCTTCTACGTGTGCATGCATGTTCATGTCTATGTCTACATGTGTGTGTGTGTGTGCATGTGTGTATTTATGGGTGCTTGTGTGTGTGTGTGTGTGTTTATGCATAGGTAGATTTGTGCATGCATGTGTGTGTGGATTTGGTCATTCATGTCTTCACATGTGCGTGTGTGTGTGTATTCGCTTGTGTTTGCAAGGGTGAGTGCATGATGTGTATTCATGTGTGTGCATGTGCATTCGTGTCCTTATCATTATGTGCATATGTGTGTGGAGGGTGTTTACAGGTATGTGTTTGTATTATGCATAGATGTGTGTATGTATGTGTTTACATTGGCACATATGTGTGTGTGTATGAGTACATGTATGTCTGTGTGTGTGTTCATGTGTGTAGGTGTGTGTGCGTGGCACATATGTGATTGTATGTGTTTGTATGCATGTAGATGCATGTGTGTGTGGATTTGTGTGAGCACATTTTTATGCATTTTTGTGTGCATCAGTGTGTATGTGCATGTTTATCTATTTTTCTGACTGTGCGCATGTAAGTGCATAATGTGTGTCTGTGTGTATGTGTATATGAGTGTGTCTATGTTTGTGTGAGAATGTGTGTGTCAGTGTGTGTATATGTCGGTGTGTGTGCATGTGTATTTTTGCATGTATGCACATATGTGCTTGTGTGTTCTAGGCGTGTGTGTGTGTGAGTTCACGTGTGTAGGTGTGTGTGGGTGTTTGTGTATGTGTGAGTGCAAATAGACATGCATGTGTGTGTATGTGTGTGTGCATGGGTGTCTATGTGTTTGTGATTCTACATGTGTGTGCTTATGCATGTGCTCATGTGTGTGTCTATGTATGTGTTTCATGTGTGTATACTTGTCTGTTGTGTGTTTATGCATGTGTGTGCACATGTGTGAGTGTGTGTGCATTCATATGTGTCTATAGCTGTGTGTATGCTTGCTAGTGCAGTCACGCATGTGTATGTGCATGTGTTTGTGTTTGCATATCTGTCTACGTATGTGTGTGCCTGTGAGTGTGTGTGCATATGCATGTGTTTTTGCATGTTTATGTGCATGTGCATGTGCATGGTTGTGTGCATATACACATAAGTTTATGTGCATTTGAGTGTGTGTGTGCATGTGTGTGCATGTGTATGTGTGTGCTTGTGTGCTTTTGTGCATGTGTAGCTACATGTTTGTGTACTTGTGCGAGTGAATTATTTTGTGCATGTACATATGCATTAGTTTGTTTGTAGGTATGCGTATGTTAATGAGTATGTGTGTGCATGTATGTGCATGCATGTGCATGTGTGTTTACATTTGTTTGTGTGCATGTAAGTGTGCACACATGTGTGTATTAGTATGTGTATACATGTGTGTGGGCATGTGTGTACTATGCATGCGTGCATGCTTGTGTGTAAGTGTGAGTGTGAGTCTATGTGAGTACATGTGTCCATGTTTGTGTATGCATAGTGTTTGTATGTGTGCATGTGTGTGTGTGATAATGCATGTGTATATGTATGCACATGTACATGTGTGGCTATGGACATGCATGTGTGTATGTGACTATATGTATCTTTGTGCATGTTGTATGTGTGTATATGTGCACTTGTGTTTAGGGGCTTATTTCTATGCTCGTGCATGCATACATGCTTGTGTGCATATGTGTGGGGATGTGTGTATTGGTCTATGTGTGTGTGTGTGTGTGCATGCAGGTATGCTTGTGTGTATGCATATGTTTATATGTGCACACAAGCACACGTGAGTGGGAAAAGTTTTGGGTAATTTAATTATTTAATTGTGTGTTTGTGTGTGTATGTGTACATGTGCACATGTCTGTATGTTCATTTATGTGTACATGCATGCATGTGCCTGTGGGCATGAGCTTTTGTGCTTGTGTCTCTGTCTGTGTCTTCATTTGTTTGAATGTGTGTGTGTGGCTGTATGCATATGTACACATGTGTATGTGTTTGTGTGACTCTACATCTATTTGCACTTGTGCTTGTGTGTGTTTGTGAGCATGTTTCTAAGTTTACATGTGAACACGTGTGTGTGTGTATATGTCTATGTGAGTGTGCTTGTATATGTATGTGTATCTACATACACAAATGTGTATTCATCCATTTACACATTCACACATGTGTGTGTAGGAGAGAGTGTGTGTGTGTGTGTGTGTTCATATATGTGGATGTGTATATAGGTGTGTTTGTGTACGTGCATATGTGTCTAAGTGCACCTGTGTGCATGTGTGTGTGCACATGGACACATGTCAGTGTCTTTCATGTTCATGTGTGTGTGTATGAATGTGCATGTGTCTATGTGTGTGCATATATGTGTGTGTGTGTGTGTGTAAGCATGTGTGCTTGTGTGTGCATGTCTTCTCATGTGTTTGTCATTGTGTGTAGGTGTGTGTGTATGCATGCATGAGTGTGTGTGTGTAAGCAAGCATGCACGTGTGTGTGTGCGTGTATGTATCGTGCATTTGCATGTGTATACCCACATTTGTTTGTGTGTGCATGTTCATGTGTTTGTGTATGTATGTGTGCTTTAGTCGGTGCATGTTCATGTGTTTGTATGTGTATGTGTTCTTTTATGTGTGCATGTTGATGTGTTTGAGTGTGTATGTGTGCTTTCAAGGGTGCGTGTGCGTGTGTGTGCATGCATGCTTGTGTGGGTGTGTGGATGTGAGTGGGTGTACTTGCGCTTGTTTGTGCATGCATTTTTTTTGTGTTCATGTGCATGTGTCTGGGTGTGTGTGCATGTTCATGTTTGTGTTTGTTTGTGCATGTGTATATGTGTTTGTTTGTAAATGTGTCTGTGTACATGTGCATGTGTGTGTGTATGGTTGTGTATCTGCATGCTTGTGTTTGTGTGTGTGTGTGTGTGTGTGCATGCATGAAAGAATACGGGTGTATATGTGTTAGTGTCTACACGAGTGCATGTGTGTGAATATGTGTGTAAGTTTGTGAATCTATCTACGTGCATGTGTGCACATGTGTGTATATGTGTCTGTGTATTTGTGTGTGCATGTTGGGCAAATTTATGTGTCCACATGTGTGTCTATGAGGGTGTGTGCATCTATGCATATGTTTTTTAGTGTGAATGTGTTTGTGAATTTGTGTGTGTGTGTGTGTGCATATGTATGTTTTTTGTGTGGGGCATTTTAATGTATGTGCATAGTTTGTTCGAACACGTGTGTGCAGGTGCATTAGCATGTGTGGATGTGGTTTTATTTGTGCATGTGTGTGCTAGTGTCTGGGTGTGTGTTTGTGTACTTGTGTGTGCATATGAGTGTGGATGGGTACTTATCTATGCATGTAAGTGCGCATGTTAGTGAGCATGTGGGTGCACGTGCACATTTGTGTGTGACTATCCTTGTGTGTGTGTCTGTGAGCAAGGGCATGCATGTGTATGTGTGCATAAGTGTGAGTGTGTATGTGGGTACGTGTGTGTGTGTTTGCATTCAAGTGTGCAAGTTGGTTTGTGCACATGCAAGTTTGAGCAAATTTTGTTGCCTAGGTATGCTTGCATGTGTGCATGTGCATGTGTGCACGTGGAAGCTAATGTGTGTGTGAGTATGAGTATACATGCATGATTGTGTGTCTATGTCTGTCGATGTGTATGAATTTTTTTGTGTGTGTGTTTGCATGCATGTCTATGCATGTGAATGCATGTGTGTGTGTGCATTTGCATGCTTGCATTCATGTGTGTGTATGTGTCTATACATGCATTATTGTGTGCATGTGTGTGAATGGTCGTGTGTGCATGCATGCGTGTGTGCTTATGCATGTATGTTTGCGTAGATGCGGGTGTGTTTGCATCCTTATGTGTGTGTGTGTGTCCTATGTGCATGTGTTAGTGTGAATGTGTTTGTGGGTTCATGTGTTTGTGTACGTGAGTGTGTGCATCTACATGTGTGTGTTTATGTGTGTGCATGTATTTTTCTCTATGTTCATGTATTTGTGTGTGTTTGTGCATGTGCATGTGCGTGTGAGTGTGTGCATGCTTATCTAAGTGTGTCTATTTGCATGTAAGGAACTATGCATGCATGTCTACAAGCACATGTGCATGTGTGTGTGTGTTCATGTGCTTATGTGTATGATTGTAAGCATTCATGTGCTTGTGTGCTTGTTTATGTGTTTGTGTGTCCACTTGAGTATATATGTGTGTGTGCACTTGTATGTGTGGGCATTTGAGCAAGTGTGTGTATGTATCTACATACGAGTGTGGATGTGTGCATGTGTGTGCAAGTGTGTATTTCCATGTGCATGTTTGTGTGCATGTGTTAGTTTGCATCTGTGTGTGTGTGCATAGGTGTGAGGATATGTGTCTATATGTGTACATGTGTGTGCATCTGTGTTCATGTGTGCTTATTCTTGTGTGTGTGCATGCATGTGTGTGTGTGCATGTAAGGCTTTGTTTATGCATGTGTGTGTGTGTATGGATTTGTGCTTATGTGTGCATGCATGTATATGTGAATGTTTGTGCATGAGTGTGTAAGGGTGTGAGCGTGCGTGTGTGTGCATACCCACATGCATTTGTGCATCTGTGTATGTTTATGTGTGAGTGTGTATGTGTGTGTGCATATGTGTGTGTATATGTGTGTGTGTGTATGTGTTTGTGTTTGTGTATTAGAGTGTATGTGAATATGCATGCATGCACATGTGTGTGCACAAGTTTGCTTATGTGTATGCACATGTGGGTGTTGTGTCTGTTGATGCATGCTTTTGCACATTGACCCACACATAGCTACACACATGTGTGCACATAACAACACACAAACATGCACATGCACACTAAAAAATACATAGATAAGCAACACATGCATATGAGCTGACAGGCAAATAAATGCATAAGAAAACACAAACACATGTGAACACACGTAAGCACAAGCACACTCACACACACCAACACATATGCACATGCAAAAAACAAATTCATAGCACACATTCTCGCACGTGTGTCCATATACATGCATATGCATGCACACACACACACCCCCACTTAGATTAGCACACATGCACACACACACATACACACACTTGAATACACATGCACACAAAGCACAGGAAGACACATAGACACATATGCACCCATGCACACATAACGAAACATGCACACACACATTTACAAACTCACACCAACACACACACATGCATGCATGCACACACACACACATGCATACATGAGCACACACACATGCATGTAAACATGTAGACTCATATGCACACTTGCACACACACAATACGACACACACACACATAGATACATGCTTACACCCATACCCACTTACACACTTAGCCATAATTGTGCACACTCATACAATTGTGCAAATGCATTTACAATTGTACACACATACACATACGTGCATAATAACACATACATGTACACATACTAAGATTTATGCACTCATACTTACACACTCAAGAACAAACATGTAGCCATACAAAAAATCACACACACATTCACATTCACATACACACATGCACATGTACACACATGCAAAAAAATGCATACACATATGCATGTGCATGCACAAGGCTACCGCACACCCATAAACACACACACACAAATAAAAAACATGCCCACACACACTGACACAAACACAAACAGAAAGTTGGACACACACAAACACATACATGCAAACATATATACAAACATGCACACACACTCACACTTACAAGCACACACATATGCCCATACACACACCTACATACACAAATGCACATATACAGACATAAACAATGATACACATGCACACACACACACATAAACACACACACATATACATACACACGTAGGCATACATGCACCCACACTCCCACATAAGGACACAATCACACAAACTCACTTACACATACAAACACATGTGCACACACACATGTACATTCACACACACACACATATGCATACTCATATGTTAATGCGTGTCGGTTGGAGCAAGCATATGCATGTGCGTGCATCTATGTGCACGTGTGTGTGTGTGTGCATGTGCGAGTGTGTGTCTATTCATATTGGTGTGCTTGTATGTGCATGCATGTGGGTGTGCATGTGTATTTCTTATTCATGTACATTTGAGCATATACATTTGTATGTCCTTGTGCATGTGCATGTGTTTGCATATGGATGTATGTTTGTAGGTACACATGGGTGTGCATGTGTGTACATGGGTACATGTGCATGTTTTTGTGAGTGGGTGCTTGTGTGTAGGTGTGTGCATGTGCATATGCTTGTGTGCTTGTATATCTATGCCAATGGGTGTATGTGTTTGTGCATGCTTGCACTCATGTGTGTGTGTGTGCATGTTTTCGTGTGAATGTGTGAGTGTATATGTGTTTGCATGTTTGTGTACATGTGTGCACATATGTGTGTATGTGTGTTTGTGCATGTTCATTTGTGAACATGTTTGTGAGTGCATATAGTTATGGAAGTGTGTTCCATGTGTGTGTGTATGTGTTTGTGTGTGTTGTTGTGTGCATGTGACACTATGTGCATATCTTTAAGTGTGCATGTGTGTGTGTGCATTTGAATGTGTGTGTGTGTGAATGCATGTGTGTGTGCATGTTTGTGTGTTCATGAGTGTGGTTGTGTGTGAGTGTGCATGTGTGCATGTCTATTTGTGTTCACGTCTTTTTGTGCATATGTGTGTTTGTGTGCATCTTCTTATGTGTATGTGTGTATATGTGTGTGTGTGTGTCTATGGGCATGTTTATGTTTTTATGGATGTGTGTGTTCATGTGTGCATGCTTATGCAAATGTGCGTGTTTATGTGCATGCATGTGTGTGTGTTTGTGTGAGTATGTCTACTTGTGTTTGTGAACATTTGTGTGTGTGCATATGCACATAGCTATGTGGGTGATCATGTATGTGTGCATGTGTGCAGATGCATGCATTTGTGTGTGTGTGTGCATGTATGTGTACATCTATGTGTCCATATGTGTGTGTATGAGCATGTGTGTGTGTATGTGTTCACATATGTGCATGTGTGAGTACATGCACAAATATATCTGTGCATGTACTTCAATGTGTTTGTTTCAGGTATGTGTGTGCTGTTGTTTGTGTTCTTTTGTGCTTGTGTGCATGTTTCTATGTGCATGCACATGCCTTTGTGAGTGTGTGTATATGTATATATATGTGTATATGTGAGTGCATATCCATGTTCATGTGTGTGTGCCTATTTGTGCATGTGAATATATGTGTGCATGTGAGTGTGCGTGTATATATGTGCAAGTGCATATACAAGTGTGTGTGTGTGTGCATGTGCATGCATGTATGAGTGTGTGTGTGCATTTTTGTTCACATGTGTGTATATGCCTTTATGTGTGCATGAGTGTGTGCATGTCATGTGTGAATGCGTGTAAGCATAGGTGTATATGTGTTTGTAAGTGGGTAGGTGAATGTGTGTCATTTGTCTATGCACATTTGTGTGCATTTTTTTGTGTTCTTGTGTGTGTGAAGGCTTGTGTGTGTACATGTGTGCATGTGTATGTGTGTGTGGGTGTGTATGTCCAGGTGTGTGGGTGGGTGTGTGTACGCATATGTGTGTGTGTGTTGGTGCATTCATGTGTATTTGTGTGCATGCATTCATCTATGTGTGTGCATGTGCATGTGTGTATATGTTCATGTGTATGTTTGTGCATGTGTGCGTGTGTGAGTGTAAGTGTGTATGCAAGCATGCATGTGTGTGCATATCTGTATGTGCTTTGCATAAGTGTGTGTGTGTGTGTGTGCATACATGTTTACATGTGTATGAGAGCATGTATGCCCTTGTGTTTGTGTGTTTTTGCATATGTACATATGTGTGTCTGTGTGTGCATGTGCTTCCATATGCATGTTCCCATGTATGTGAGTATTGTGCAAGTATGTGTGGGAGTGTGTGCATGAGTGTTCTTTTGTGTGCACATGTTTATGTGTGTCTTGGCATGTGCATGAGTGTATTTGTGTGCAAGTGTGTGTGTGTGTTTGTCAGCATGTGCATGTGTGTAATCATGTGTATATGTATGTATGTGTGAGTATGTGTGAAGGTGTATTTTTTTCAGTGTGTGTGTGTGTATTTGTGTGCACAAGTGCTGTATGTGTGAGCATGTGTTTGTATATTTCTATCTGCATTTGTTTATGCATGTGTGTGTGTGGCTATGTGGATGTGTGTGCTTATGTATCTGTGCATTTGTATGTGCATGCATGTGTATGTGTGTGATTATAAGTGCATGTGCATGGGTGTGTGTGTGTATATTTTTGTGTGCATATGCATCCATGTGTATGTGTATACATGTGCTTATGTACACATTTATGTGTGTGTGTGTGCATGTGTGTATGCATCTGTGTGTATGTGGACATGTTTGCACTTATACGATAATGCGTACATGCGTGTGCATGAGTGTATGTGTGTGTGTGTGTGTGTGTGGTCATGTGTGTGCACGTGTTATTGTTTGCGTGTATGTGTACACATGTTTGCTTGTATGCATGGCTATGTGTGTGTGTATGTGTATGCGTGTATATACATGGGAGTATTTGTGGTCATCTGCATGTGTGTGTCTGTGCATGTGTGCACATGTTTGTGTACATTGTGTGCATAAGAGTACAAGTGTGCATGTATCTTTGTGTGTGTGTGCATGCGTGTGTGCTTGTGTGTGTGCATGAATGTTCACATGAATATGTGTGCAGGAGGGTGCAAGTTCTCTATATGTCCATGCATATGCGTGTGCATGAGTGCAATAATTTGTGCATGCATGCACATGCGTGTGTGTGCGTGTAAGTATTGCATGCATGTATATGCATATGTGTGTGTGTGCATTAACACATGTTGGTTTGTGTACATGTTTATGAATCTTTGTGTGTGGTTGAGTGTGTATGTATGTGTGTGTGTGCACCTACATGATTGTTTGCAAGTAAGTGCACATGCATTTGTGTTTGTGCATTTCAGTATAGGTGCATGCACATGGACATGAGCATTTTTTTGGGTGCATGAGTGCATGTGTGTACATACATTTGTGTGTGTTAGCATAGGTGTGCGTATGTGTGTGCATACTTGTGCATGTGTATGTATATTTACATGTGCTTGTGTGAATGATTATGCATGTGTTCATTTATGTGTTTTTGTATATGTGTGCATGTGTGATAATGTGCCCATCCATGTGCATGTGTTTTGCAAATGACTCAGCCTTTGTTTACGTGTGTGCATACTTATGCAAGTGCATATGCATTTGTATATGCATGTGCATAGATATGCATGTTCGTGTATTTGTGTGTATGCATGTGTGTTTGTTTTGCACTTGTATGTGAGTGATTGTGGATGTTTGTAGTTGTGTGTGTGCATGTGTGTGTGCTTCTATGGAGATGTCTATGGGCCTATAAGCTTGTGTGTGTCTATTTATGTGTTTATGCAGGTGTGTGAGTGTATGTACCCTCCTTGTGCGTGTGCTAGTGCATGTGCATATTTTTATGAGTGCGTATACATGTGCATGTCTTTGTGAGTGTATTGGTGCATGGGTCCACATTTGTGAATGTGTGTGTTTGCATACATGTGTGCATGTTTGCTTGCATGTGTATGACTATTTGTTAGTTTATGTGTGTGGGTGTGTTCTTGCATGTAAGAAAGTCTATACATATGTGCATGAGGATGTGCCAGTGTGCATGTATATGCATGTGCACATGTATGCATGTGTTTATCTATGTGTGTGCATGGTCTTGTGTTTGCATATGTGTCTGTGCATGTTTGCAAGTAGGAGTGTGAGCAAAAATGTGAGTGTGTGTGCGTGTGATTCCACGTGCACATATATGTGTTTGCTTGTTTGTAGTTGTGCATATTTGTGTGCATGTTTTTGTTTATGGGTGTGTATATATCTGAACAAATAAGTGCATGTGTTAGTGTGTATGTTTATGCTTGTGTTTGTGTGTGTTTAGTGTGTGTGTGTGTGCATGGGAACATGGCTACCTTGGAGTTAGTGCTTATTTGCATGGGTGTATGTGTTGGTGTGTTTATAGGTGCATGCATTTCTGAATGTATATTTGTGTTCCTGTGGATGTATGCATGTGCATGTGTGTGTGTCTGAGTGTGTGTTTGCCTATGCATATGTGTGCATGTGCATATATGTTCATGTGAGTGTGCCTCTATGTTTGTGAGTGCATGCACCCGAACATGCGTGTATGTTTGCTATGGTTATAGTATGCATGTGTGTGGGCGTGCGTGTGTGTGTGTATATATGCTTATGTATATGAACATATGCATGTGTGTGTATGCATTTGTGTTTTTGTATGTGTGCAGGTGAGCTTGTGTGTGTGTGTTTATATGCATGCATATGCCTATTCTTGTGTGTGTGTCTGTGTATATCAATGCATGTCTATGCATGTATGCATGTGCATGTGTGTGGCTCTGTGAGTGCATGCATGTACATGTGTGTGTGTGTGTCATGAGTGCATCTATGTGTAAGTGTGCATGTGTATGTGTGTACATGTATGTGTGGAGGTGTTTGTATTTGGGTGGGTGAGTGTGTGTACAAGCATGCATGTGCATGTGTATGTGCACATGCACACATTTTCTTGGGTCGATCAGTGGGTGTGTGTTTGTGTTCATGTGTGTGGTTATGTGTTTGCTTATGTGTGTATATGTGCATTCATGTTTGTGTGTATGTATGTGTGTATGCACACAAATGTGGGTTTATGGGTGCATATACACAAGTGCATGTTATGTGTGCATATGTGCAAGTTTCTATGCATATCTTTGTGAATTTTTGCGCTCCTGTGTGCATCTATATGATTAAATGTGTGCATGTGCATGTGTGTATGTGTGTGCAAGTCTATATGCATGAATACTTGTGTGCATGTTTCTTTGCATATGTGTGTGTCCATGCATATTCTTATACATGTGACTGTGCAAATGTATGCGTGTCTGTGTGTCTATGTGTGTGCATGTGCATGTATGTGCTTAAATGTGTGCATATTTTTGTGTATTTATGATCAAGTGTGTGCGTGCACAAGTCTACGTGCACGTGTGTATATGCGAGTGTGCATGAGTACATGTGTATGTGCATGTGATTGCATGTGTGTGTATGTGCATGTGTGCTTGTACATGTGCATATATGTTTATGCATGTGTTTCTATACATGTGCATGTATGTGGGTGTGCATAAATACAAGTGTGAATGTGAGCATGTGTGTTTGTTTATTTTTGGATTTGCATTTGTGCATGTGTGCATCTGTGCAATTGTGTGTTTGTGCATGTGTGTGTCTGCATGCATGTGTGCTTGCACTTATAAGTGCATGTGTGTGTATGTGCATGTATGGTTGTGAGATTGTGTGTATGTGCACACTACGTGCATGTGTGTTAGCTAGCATGTACATGTGTGCCTATGTGTGTGCATGTGTGTGTTTGTATGTATGAGTGCATGAGGGTGTATGTGCTTGTATGTGTGTGTGTGTACATTTGTGTGCTTGTGTCTATGTGTACGTGCATACATATTTATGTGTGTGAATTGTGAGTTCATGTGTTTACAAGTGTGTGTACATGTGTATGTGTGCTTGCTTGTGTCATCATGCATGCATGTGTGTATTCATGCACATGCTTATGTGCATCTGCATACGTGCATTTTTGCATATTTTGTCTATGTGTGCATGGGTGGACATGTGTAGGTGTGTGTGTATATGCATGTGTATACATGCATGTGCATGTATGTGTACATGTGTGTATGTAGGTGCATGTGTGTATGAGTGTGCATGTTTGTGTGAGTGTGCATCTATATGTTTGCGTGTATTTTTTTGCACATGTTTGTAGGTATGTGCGTTTACACATGCTTGTGTGTACGTGTGCATATGTGTTTGTGCATGTGTGCACATACATGTAGGTGTGTGCAATTATATGTTTGTGTGCATTGGCATTGAATGTGCCTAGGTGTATGTGTGTGCATATATGTTTGTGTGTGTGTAGGTGTGTGAATGTGGATGTTTGCATGTGCCTATGTGTGTGTGTGTGTGCTTGTGTATGTGTGTAGCTATGTATTTGTGTGTGTATATGGTGTACATGCATGTGTGATTGCATGTGGATGTGTGTACATTTGTGGTTGCATGTGTGTTCATGTACGTGTGCGTGGTTGCATATATGTACATATGTGTGTTGCATATGTGCATGTGTGCACTACATATGTGTGTGTGCATATGTTTGCATGCACCTAAATGTGTGGGTGTGTTTGTTTGTGTGCATGCATGTGTGTATTTTAGTGTGCATATGTGTGTGTTCGTGTGCATATGTGTGCATGTGTGTATTTGTATAGATGTAAATACATGTTTGTATGTCTGTCTACATGTGTGTGTGCAGGTGTTTATGTGTGTACATTTGTGTGTGTGTGTGCATGTGGTTTGTGCCTTTGTGCATGTGTGTGTGTGCTTATTTGTGAGCCTATGTGTGCATCTGAGTGTGCTTGTGCATGTGTGCATGCTTTTGTGTTCATGTGCTTGTGTGTATATGTCTGTGTGCATATCCATGTCAATTCATGGGAGCACATGTGTGTACATGTATTTTTACTTGTTTGATTGTTTTTACCTATGTGTATGTGTGTTCTTGGGTGAGTGCATGTGTTGGTGAGTACGTGTGCTTGTTTTGTGCAAGTGTGCAAGCATGTGCATGCATTTGTGTTCATGAGTGGGTCTTTATGGATGCTTGGGTTTGTGTGTGTGTGTGCATATGTTTATACAAAAGTGTGCATGAATGTCTATGTGTGTACATGTGTGTTTTTTGTGTGCATGTTCATATGTATGTGTGCATGTACATGTGTGTGGGTATGCATCTATTTGTATTAGATTGCATATTCATGCCTGTGTGTGCTTGAGAGGGTGTGTCAGTGTGTGCATTAATTTATGTATGTTATGCACATGTGTGTACTTGTGTGTGTTTGTATTTGTATAGTTTTTGAGTATGTATGTGTGCATGCACCTGTGTGTATGCATGCATTCATGTGCATGTGTTTTTGCAAGCATGGTTTTGTGTGGCTGCACATGTGCTTGCTTGTGTGTGTTCATGCATGTTTATGTGTGTGTGTGTGTGCCTATTATCATGCATGTGAGTGTGTATATGTGAATGTGTGCGTGTTTGTGTTTGTGTTTGAACAAACAACTGGGTGTGCCCAAGAATGTGCATGTTTTGTGTCTTATTCATACATGTGGCCAAGTTTATGAGGGGATATGAACATGTGTGCATATGTACATTAGCATGCATGTGTGCACACATGCTTGTGTGTATTTGTGTGATTATACATACAAGTGTGTGTGTTTGTGTGAGTGTGCATTTGTGTTTATGTGTGGGTCATTGTGAATGCATGGGTTTGTGTGTGCATATGTGTATACATAATTGTGCATGAGTGTCCATGTGTGTACATGTGTGTTTTTTGTGTGCATGTGCATTTGTGTATGTGCATGTATATGTGTGTAGGATTGCATATGTGTGTTTTAGATTACATATTCATGCCTATGTGTGCATGAGAGTGTGTGTCAGTATGTGCATTAATTTATGTATGTCTATGCAAATGTGTGTACTTATGCGTGTTTGCATTTGTTTAGTTTTTGAGTATGTATGTGTGCATGTGCTTGTCTGTATGCATGCATTCATATACATGTGCTTGTGCAAGCATGGTTTTGTGTGGGTGTGTGTGCCTAATTGTGGCATGCATGATTATGTGTGCATGTGTGTTCATATTATCATGCATGTGAATGTGTATATATGAATGCATGTGTGAATGCGTGTGTACAAACAATTGGGTGTGCCCAAGCATGTGCATGTTTTGTGTGTTCTGCATGCATGTGGCTAAGTTTGTGAGGGGGCGTACATGTGTGCATGTGTACATTAGCATGCATATGTGCACATATGCATGTGTGTAATTGTCTGTTTATACATGTATGTGTATGTACTTGTGTGTGTGTTTGTGTGAGTGTGCATGTACATGTACATGTGTTCACCTATGGCTGTATGTGTGTGTGTGCATATATGTGTAGCTATGTGCATGAATTTCTATGTGTGTGTGTGTGTGTCTACATGCATGTGCATGCTTACATGCATGTTTATGTGTGAGTGTTAGTGTGTGTGGATGTGTTTTGGCATCATTATGTTCATGTGCTTGCATGTTTGAGTGTGCGCATATTGTGATTGAAGGAATGTGTGTGTAGGTGTGTGTGTGTGCTTGCCTGAATATGTTTATGTGTGTGTGCTTATCTTTGTGTGTTCATGTGTGCACATGTTTGCATGTGTATGTTTTAGTGCTTGCATTGGTGTCATCATGGATTTTGGAGTGTGTTAATGTTTATGCATGTGTGTGTGTGTGTGCATGTGTATGCTTTTATTTGTTTGTATGTCTATTCATGTGCTCTTGTTTGTGTGTATATGTATATGCATTTGCATGTCTGTGCATGTTCCTATGTGTGTGTGATTGTATAGGCGAGTGTGTGTTGGTGTGGGTGCACGTGTGTGCATGTGTAAGTGTGATTATGAGCATACATGTGCATACTTGTGTGTGTGTCTACATGCATGTGATGTGTGTGTGCATGTTTGTGCATGAATGTGTGTGTATGTAGTTGTACGTCTTGGTTTGTGGGTGTGTGTATGTATGTGGCAAGGGTGTGTGCATGAGTGTGGGTGTGTGTGTGTGTGGGTGTGTGTGTAGATGTATGTGTGTGCACATGCACAAATGTGTGTGGCTAAGTGCATGTGTGTGTGTGTGTGTTTTTGTGTTTCTCAGTATTTTTATCCTTATGCGTGTGTGTACATGCATGCTTGTGTGCATGCCTATGCACATTTATGTGTATACATGGGTGCATGTGCGTCTCTATTTGTTTATGTTTAAGTATGTACATATAAATATATGTGTACATGTGTGCACAAATGTTTATGCATGTGTGTGCTTGTGTGCATGAGAGTTTGTGCATGTATGTGTACATAAAAGTGTATATGTCTGTGCATTTATGCATGTGTGTGAGCATACATCTATGCATGTGAGTGCATGGTGTGTATTTGTGCACATGTGTGTGTGTGTGTTTATGTGTGTTTTCATGCATGTGTGAGTGTGTATATGCATGGTGCATGCATGTGAATATGTGTGTGCATATCTAGTTATGTGAGTGTGTGTCTATGTTCATGCATGTGTGCACATACATGTGTGCATGCATTTGCATATTTTTGTGTAGGTGTTTGTGTGCATAGGTATGAGTGTGTATGTGTGTGGGAAGTCTTGTATGTTTATGTGTGTGTGTTTGTGTGTTTGTATTTGCACATGAGCACATCCATACATGTGGGTGCATGTGTGTGTAGGTTTGTGCATACATGTGTGTGAATGTATCAGAGTGCATGTGTGTGTGGGCATGTGTCGTTGTGGGTTTGTGTGTGTATGCATATGTGCATGTGTATGCATGGGTGTGTGCATATATGCTTATGTGTGCGTGTGTGTGTGTGTGCTTGTATGTGTATATATTCATGTGGCTGCATGTGTGCGTGCATGAATGTACGTCTATGTGTGTGTGTGTGTGCATCCATGTGTGTGTTCATGTGTTTGCTTGTGTGTGAATATATGTGCATGTGTGCACTCATGTGTGTGTGTGTGTGCTTGTGTTTGTATGTGCATGTGCATGTGCATGTTTGTGTGTGTGCGTGTGTATATTTGTGTGCATGCATGTGTGTTTGTGCATATTTGTGCATGTGCATGTATGTGTGTGTGCTTCTGAGGGTGTGTGTGTGTACGTATGTGCATGGGTGTGTGCATCTGTGTGTGCATGTTCATTTTTGTATATTTATATATGTATGCCTATGTGTGCACTTGTGTTCGTGCTTCTTTATGGGCATATGTGGGTGTGTGCATGTATGAGTCTATTTATGAGTGCATATATTTGCACGCGTGTGTGTTTGTAGGTAATTTTGTGGGTGCAAGTGTGTCTTTATGTGCATATGTGTCATTGTGCATGCGTGTGTGTATACGTTTATGTATCTAGGTCTATGTGCATGCTCTTATTTATATGTTTTTCGATGTGTGTGTGTGTGTGTTTTCATTTACTTTTGTGCTTGAGTGTTCATAAGTGTGCATGTGTGTACATACATGTGTGTGTGCATGTGTGCGTGTGTCATTACGTATGTGTGTATGCCTATGTGTATGTAAGTCTGTATTTTAGTGCATGCATGAGTATGTGCATGTGTGTACAAAGCTTTGTGTTTGTAAATATGTGTTCATGCAAGTTTGTTTGTGTGTGTGCATTTGCATGTGTTTATGTTCACCCTTTTCTATGTACTAGTGCATGTGTGTGCATGTCATGTGAGTTTGTAAGCATTCATATGTGCCTACGAATGAGTGTGCATGTTTACTTGTGCTTCTGTGCATGCATGTGTTTGAGTCATATTAGTTTGTATGTTTGTGTAGGAGCACACATGTGTGTGTGAATGTGTATGTTTATGTGTTTATATGGGTTCACACATGTTTACATCTGTGTCTCGTATTTGTGTGTCTTCTTGTATGTAGGTGTATGAGTGTGTTCACTTATATGCATGAGTGCAGGTGTGCACGTGTGTGTACATGTGTGTTCAAAAACTTGCAAGTGCATTGTGAGTCTGTCCATATGCACGGACGAGTAAATATGTGCTTGTGTCTATGCATGCTTTTCTTTAATTGTTTGTGCGTTAGTGTGAATGTGAATGTTTCTATGTGTGCATGTGTGTGATCATATGTTGGCATGCATGTGTGTGCATTTTGGTGCATGTGAGTGTTTGTGGTTGTACTTCTGCTTGTGTTTGCAAGTGCATTTGTGCATGTCCATCCGTGTGAGTGTATGAGTGTGTTTTTGTGTGTCTATATGTCTATGCATGTGGTTGTGTGTGCATGTGTGTGTGTGTTCATGCATTCATGTGTGTGTGTGTGTGTGCATGTGTGTTGTGTGAGTGTGTGTGTGTGGGTGTATTGGTGTGTACATGTGAGCACAAGTGTACGCATGCTTGTGTATGCGTGTGTTTGTGTGCACTATGCATCTATGCTTGTGCTTGTGTGTAGGTGTGTGTGTGTGTACATGTGTATGTGAGCACTCACATGTGTGTATGTATTTGTGTACAAAAGTGTGCATGTGTATGTGTGTTTGAATGTATGTGTTTGTGTCTATCCATGTGTGTTCCTTTCTATGTTTGTGAGTTTATGAGTTTGTGATGTTGTTTGTGCATGTGTGTGATTTTTCTGTGTGTGCATGTGTTTGTGCTATGCCTATCCATGTGTATTCCTTTGTGGATTGTGCCTATGTTTGTGTTTGTGCATGTGTGTGTGTTTGTGTGCATGCATGTGTTGTAATACACTTGCATGTGTGTACATTTGTTCTTGTGTGCATGTGGGTGTATGTGTGTTTGTGTGTGTGTATATGTTGTGTTTGGGTGTGTGAGTGTGTATGCATATGTGTGTCTTCCTACATATATGTGTGTGTGGATGTGCATGGGTGTTTGTGTGCATACATATGTGTGTGTTTTTCTAAGTCTACATGTGTGTGATTGTGCATGTGTGTTGAAGTGTGCATACATACTTGTGTGCTAATATGTGTGTGTTTATGTGTCTACGTGCATATGTGTGTTTTTTTGTGCATATGTGTGTGCACGAGCATGTGTGTGTGTGAGTTTTTGTGCATGTGAGTATGTATGTGTGTATGTGTGTATGTGCATATGTGGTTCTATGAATGTGTGGGTGCATGCATGTGTGCTTATGCATGCATCTGTGTGTGCTTGTGCATGCATGTGTGTTTGAGTGCTTATGTTTATGTGCATGGGCATATGTGTGTATATGCATATGTGTATGAATATTTGTGTGTGCATGTGTGCGTGTTTATGTGCATGATTGTGTGTGTGTGTGTTGTTGTGCATGTGTTTATGAGGATGTGTGTGTAGGTGTATGTGGGTGTGTGTCTATGTGCATGTGTATGCACATACTTGCATGGGTTTGTATGTACATGCATGTATTTGTAAGGGTGTGTGTTGAGTAGTTGTGTGTGTGTGTGCATGTGCTTTATGTTTATATGTGTGTACATGCATGTGTATGTGTGTGTGTGCCTTAGCATTTGTGTGCATGTTTGTGTGTTTGCATCTCATTGTGTGTGCATTCATTTGTATTTTTATGCATTTATGCATTTGTGTGATTGTGTATGTGTGGATGTGTTTGTGCATGTGTGTGTACCTCTGTGTCTAGGTGTATGTGTGTGTGCATATCGGTGTGCATGCATATGCATGTGTGTTTATGTATGGGTGTGACTATGTGTTTATGCGTGTATATAGGCATAACTATTTATGTGTGTGTTTGTGTTCATGCATGTGTGTCACTGTGTTTGTGTGTACATGTATGAGTGTGTGTGCATGTGTGTGTGCCTATGTATTTATATAAGTGTGTGAGCATCTGCATGTGCGTGTTTGTCTATGCATGCATGTGTATGCATGCACTCATGTGTGTTCTTTAGTGTGTACATGTGCATGTAAGTGTGCTTGTGTCTCCCTGTGTATTCGTTTATGTGTATTTGCGTGTTTGAGTGTGCTTGTGCATATCTATGCATGCTTGTGTTTATTTGTATGTGTGTGTCTTATGTGTGCGTCAATGTGTGTGGGTGTATGCATGCATGTCTTCATGCTTGCCTATCTATATGTGTCTGTGTGCATATGTGTGAGCTTGTGGGTTTGTGTGTTAGTGTATGTGTGTGTGCTTATTTATGTGTGTTCATGTGCTTGTACATATGCATGTGTGTGCGTGTGTGTTCATTTGCATGTACATGTATGAGCACATATGTGTGAACCTCTATGTGTGCTTTGGTGTGTTTGCGTATGCTTGAGCATTTGCATGTGTGTATGGGTACATGTGTGCCATTACATGTTTATGTATGGGTGTGTGTGCATGTGCATATGTGTCTACTTATATGACTATGTCTGCATCTCTATGCTTATGTGCATATATGTCTTCTTAGGTGCTTGTGGGCATGGGGGTGTGCACTTGTGTGCTTGTGTAACTGCATTCATTTGCAAGTGTGCGTGTGTGCATGTTTGTGTGTGTATGTGTGTGTGTGTGTGTGCTTCTTTTTGCATAGATGTGGGTGTGTGCATGCATGTATGTGTTTGTGGAATTATGTGCATGTGACAATGTGTGTGTGTGCGCTATGTAATTCTATGTGTGTGTTTGTGCATGCATGTGTGTTAGTGTGGTTGTATGTGTGTGCTTACATTTACCTATATGTTTGTGCATGCATGTATGTGTTTGTGGAATTATGTGCATGTGACAATGTGTGTGTGTGCGCTATGTAATTCTATGTGTGTGTTTGTGCATGCATGTGTGTTAGTGTGGTTCTATGTGTGTGCTTACATTTACCTATATGTTTGTGCATGCATGTGTATGTGCTTGAGTTTGGTTTTCATGTGCTTAAGCATGTGCATGTGTGTTCCAATGTGTGTATAAGTTTGTGCATGTGTACATGTGTGTGTTGTTGTGCATGTGCATGTGTGTACCTCTATATGTGTGTGAGTCTACATTCATGTTTGTGGGTGCATGGATGTGTATGTGTGTGTATGTGTTTGTATTTATTTGAGCTTTTTTTTGAATATGTGTGCCTATTTATGTGCATGTGTGTGTGTGTGTGAGCATGTGTGTGTACCTGTGTGCCTAAGTGTATGCATGTGCATATAGAGGTGCATGAATATACATGTGCACGTGTTCATGGGTATGACTATGTGTTTGCAAGTGTATGTAGGCATAACAGTGCGTGTGTGTGAGTGTGAGTGCATGTGTGCGACTGTGTATGTATGGGTGTGTGGCGCATGTGTTTGTGTTTACTAATGTTTGTGGATGAGTGCATTTGCACTCATGCACATGTGTGAGTTAGTTTAGTTGAGCATGTGTGTCTATGTTAGAGCCCATGTTCCTTTATAGTGTATGTATGTGTGTGCATATGTGTGTGATTATACAATTTTGATTATGTCTGTACCCTTGTGTTTTTATGCATGCATATGTTGTGTAAGTGCAAGTGTTTGCATATTTATGTGCTTATGTGTGCTTCTGCGTGTGCAAGTGAGTGTAAGCACTCCTGTGCCTGTGTGGGTGCACACAAGTGTGCACGCATGCATATGCATATGTTTATGCTAGTGCGCACACAAGTGGGTGTGTGTGCATATGTGTGTGTATGCATGTATGTGTCTGTGTGCGTCTACGTCAACATTTGTTTGTTCGTGTTTATGTGCATCTGCATAGGTGTGTATATGTGGATCTACATGTTTGCATGTGTGAATTTGTGTACATGTGTGCGTGTGTGTGTGTATGCATGTGTCCTTCTGTTAGTGTGTGCATGTGAGTGAGTGTGCAAGTGCATGTGTGTGTGTGCATGTGTTTGTGTTTGTAAGCATGCATATGTGTGCATGTGTGTGTTCATAAACTTGTGTGCATGCATACCTGTGATTACATTTGCATGCATACATTCATGTGTGTGTGAGTATTTGTACCTATGTGTGTATTTTTGTATGCATGTAAGTGTGTGTTACTATTTTGAATGTGTGCATGTGGGCATGTGTGTGTTGTGTACATGTGCCTACTATGACTGCATGTGTTTGTGTTCATTTCTGGATGTCTATGCTTATATTCTTATGTGCATATATTATTGTGTGTGTGCATGAATGCACATGTGTATGTTTTCATGCATACATGTGTGTGTTTGTGTGACTACATGCATGCTTTTTCTATGTGTGTGTACCTTTGTGACTTTGTGTGTTCATGTCTTTATGCATATGTGTTAAAGTGCATGTGTGTGTATGTAAGTGTGTGTTTGTGTAGACTTGTGTACGTGTCTATGCATGTGTGTGTACGTGTGTGCTTTGGTATTCATGAGCATGAGAGCATGTGTGTGCTTTTATTTGTTTGAAGTGCTTGTCTGCCTATACTTGTGTGTGTTTTTGTTGTGTGTATATTCATGTGCACATGCATTTATGTGTGTCTATCTATGTGTGAGTTTGTCTAGTGTGAGTTAAGTGTGTGCATGTATGTGTGTTTATGTGTGTGTGTGCATGTGCATGTCTGTGTGTGTGTGTGTGTGTGCATATGCATGTGCATGCATGTGTGTGCTTGTGTTTCATATTTTGTGTGTGTGGGTGTGTGTGCGTGCATCCATGTGTGATGTGTGTGCCTAATTGTGTGGGTGTGTGCATAAGTTTGAGGGTGAGTGAATAGATAATTGTTGGTGTGACTTTGTGTGTGTATGTGGGTGTGTGTGCATGAGTGATTGTGTGCATATACACATCCATGTGTGTGTGTTCGAGCAGATATGTTTAGTTGTTTGTGCATTGAATCCATGTGTGTGCTTGTGTGCTAGTGAATGTGTCTTTGTGCAAATGTTTTTGTGTGTATGCTCATGTGCATGTGTGTATGCAGGTTCGTGCATGTCTGTGTGTGCATGCATGTGTTTGCATGCAAACTTTTGCATATGTTTGTGTGTTCCTATGTTTGTTCTTTTGTGTGTGTGTGTGCATGTGTGTGTTTTTACGTGTTGCTTTGTCATCGTGTGTGCACATGTATGTATGCACATCTACATGTGTGCATATGTGTGTATGTGTGTGTGTTTGAGTTTGTGTTTGTATGCATGTGTGAGTTTATGACTATGTGTAAGTGTGTGTGTATGGTATGTGTGTGTGTTTGTAAGTGCATGAGCTTACATGTGTATGACTTTCCACATGTGCATATGTGTTTAGGTGTGTGTAGTGTGTGAGTTTTTGTGTCTGTGTGTTTTCATGAGTACTTATTTGTGAGTGAATGAGTGTGTGCGCATGTGAACATAAGTGTGTGTGTGTGCGCACTTGTTCATGTGTCTGATCATGCACACATGCCAGCGTGTGTGTGTATATATGTCTTTGCATGCATGTGTATGAGTATGTGTGTTAATTTTTGTTCATGTGCTTACAAGCTTGTGAGCCTATATGTTCATCTACATGTGCATGTGCGTGTATGTGTGCATGTTTGTAGGCACATGTATGTGCATGCATGTGTTTGTTTGTGTGTGAATGCGTGTATATGTTTTTGTGTGCATGCATGTATTTATTTTTGTGTTGGTGCGTGCATATGTGTGTTTGTGTCACATGGGTGTGCGTGCATGCATGTGTGTGTGTTTGTATTTCAATGTTTGTGAATTTGCATGCATATGAGTGTGTGCATGTGTGTATCTTTGTGTGTGGTGTGCTTATGTGAGTGTGTGGTTGCATTGGTGTATACTTGTGCATGTGTGTGTCTATGCATGCATTTAAGTGAATGTGTGTGTGTGAGTGCACTTGCATGAGTGTGTGCATATGTGATTGTGTGTGTGTTTGTGTGCATTCATGTGCACATGTGTGGGATATGAGTTTTTATGGGTGCAGTCATGTGTGTGTGGTTTTGTTTGTGCATGTATGTGTGTGAGTTTATGTGGATGTATGTGTGCTTGTATTTGCATTTGTGCATGTGAATATGCATATTTGTTTGTGCATGGATGTGATTTTTGGGAGGCACATGCAAATCTATTGAGTATTGGTATTCATGCAAGTGTACATTTATGTGCATACTTTTATATATGTGTGTGTGCATGAGTGTGTGTGCATATTTATGCTTTTGTGTTTGTATGTGCATTCACATTTAGGACAATTCATGTGTGTGCATTCGCATGCATGTGTGTATGTTTGTGTGTGCATGAATCTTAGTGTGTGTTTGCACATGTGTATGAGTGTGTGTGTTTGTTTATGTTTCTTTGTATGCATGCATTTGTGCTCGTGCTTGTGTGTTTATGTGTATGTGCAAGCATGTGAGCATGTTGGTGTGTTTGTGAGATTGTGTATGCTTATGTGCATTTGTGTGTGTATGTGCATGTGTATGTGTGCATGCTTGTGCATGTGTGTATGTTTGTGTGTGGCTATTGGTGTGTATGCTTGTTTGGGTGTACATGTATGTGTGTGTCTATGCATGTTCTTGTGCATGTTTGTGTATGTGCATCTTTGTGTATGAGTGTCTTTTTGTGTCTATGCATGTATGTGTGGCCACGTGTGTGAATGTGCACATCTATGCATTAACGTATGTGCATCTATGTGTCTGTGTGTTAATGTGCATGTGTGTTTGTATATGTGTGTGTCTGTTAGTGTGCTTGTACTAGTTTGTTTGGGTGCATGGGAACACATGTGTGTATATGTCTATGTGTTAGTACATCTATATGTGTGTGTGTGTGCATGTGTGTGTCTCTATACATGTGTGTATGTGTGCACACAAACATATGTTTGCTTGTGTGGTTGTGTGTGCATGCATGTGTGATTGCTTGTGTGTGTGCAGGTGTGTGCACTTGCGGGCATGGGTGTACATGTGTGTGTTTACATGTGTGTGCCTGCATGTGTTTACATGTGTGTGTGTGAATGTGTTAGTGCACGTGTGTGTGTGCATGCGTATGAGTGTGTACATGTATGTGTGCATGCGTGTGTGCTTGTGTGTTTATATGAGTGTGCTAGGATTTGTGTGTGTCCATGTCTATGCATGCATGTGTGTATGTGCACTTGTGTGTGTTCTTTTGTTTGTGCGGGTGCAAGCAAGTGTGCTTGTGTGTCCATGTGTATTCATTTATTTTTATTTGCATGTTTGAGTGTGCTTTTGCATATATATGTGTTCTTGTGTTTATTTGTTTGTGTGTCTTATGTGTGTTTGAATGTGTATAGGCATGTGCATGTGCATGCACATGCATGTCTTCATGCCTGTCTGTGTATGTATCTTTGTGCATATGTGTGTGTCAGTGTGTTAATGTATATGTGTGTGCTTATTTATGTGTTTGCATGTGCTGGTGCATGTGCATGTGTGTTTGTGTGTTCATTTGTGTGTATATGTGTGAGCGCATGTGTGTGAACCTCTATGTGTGCACTTATGTGTGTTTGTATGCTTGAGCATTGGCATGTGTGTGCAAGTGTGGCTACATATGTGCCATTGCATGTTTGTGCATGGTGTGTGTGTGTGTGCATGCATATTTTTATGTCTATGTTTGTGTGTATGCTTTAGCATGTGTGTGTGTGTGCATATGTGTATACTAATGTGGTCATGTGTGTGTGTGTCTATGATTATGTTCATGTATGTCTTCTTGTGTGCATGTGGGTGTGTGGATGTGTGCATGTGTGCTTATGTAAGTGAATTCATTTGCAAGTGTGCCAGTGTGCATCTTTGTGTGTGTAAGTGTGTGTGTGTGGGTGTTTGTGTGCATGATTTTGTGTATGTGTGTGTGTGTGTGGATGTTTGTATGTGTATGTGCTATTATGTGCATGTGACTAGGTGTGTATGTGTATGTGCGCTTGTGTGTGTGTAGGTGTTATGCAAGCCTATCATTGTGTTTGTACACGCATGTTTGTCAGTGTGGTTGTGTGTGTGTGTTTGCATCTGCCAACGTGTTCGTGCATGCATGTGTATGTACTTAAGTGTAGGGTTTCATGTGTGTGCTTAAGGATGTGCATGTGTGTTTCAATGTGTGTATAAGTTGGTGCATTTGTGTACATGTGTGTGAGTTGCTCTGCGTGTGGATGTGTGTATCTCTATATGCATCTGAGTCTATGTGCATGTGTATGGGTGCTTGCACGTGTATGTGTTTGTATATATGTGTATGTGTTTGTGTTTATTTAAGCTTGCATTTGAAAATATGTGTCTGTTTATGTACATGTGCGTGTAAGGTTTGTGTGTATACATATGTGTGTATTTGTGTATATGCCTGCATATGTACACGTCGGTGTGCGTGTGCACATATGTACATGTGTGTTTTTGTGTGCATGGGTTTGTGTCTATGTTTATGTGCATGCATACGTGCATGTATGTTTTCATGTGCATGAGTGAGTACGCGTGTGTGAGTGCATATGCAAATGCACATGTTGGTACATATTTGTGTGTGGGTTTTCTATTCGTCTGTGTGTGCATGTGTGCATGTGCATATATGTGATTATGCATTGTGTCTATTTTGTATGTGCATGAGTGTGTTGGTGTGTCTATGCATGTTTTTACTTGTGTGTGTGTGCATGTGTGCACAGATGTGTGTGCATGTGTGTGCACGTGCATTTGTGCATGTGTTTGTTCTAAAGCACGTGCACATGTTTGTATGTGCATGTGTGGGTGTGCATACATGTGTGTCCATATGCATCTATGTATTTTTGTGGGCATGTGTGTGTATGTTTATGTATGTGTGTGTATTTGTGTGTGTATGTGAGAGTTTGTGCTTATGTGAGTATGTGTGTTTGTGTGTTAATGCATGTGTGTGTGTGTGCACAAGTCGTTGTGTGCATATGCCTATGTTTGTGTGTGGATGTGCATGTTTATGAATATGTGTGTGCATACACATGTGTGTGTCAATTTGTGCATGCGTGTAGATGGGCATGTGTTTTTGGGCATGTGCCTATGTGTCGGAGCATGTATTCATGTGCACTTATGTGTCATTGAATATGTGTGCTTATGCATGTGATGTGTGTTCCTACAAGTATAAATGTGTGCTTATGTATGTGTGTTTGTGCCTATTGCTATGTGCATGCATGTGTGCACCTCTATTTATGTGTGTCTACATGAATGTGCATGTGGAAGTGAGTGTGAATGTTTGTGTATGTATGCGTAATTATGCGAGTTTTTGTGTATGCATGTGCATGTGCATGTATGTGTGTTTGTGTGTGCATATGTGTGTGTGGGTGTGCTTGCACATGCAAACAAATGTGTGTGTGTATCAATGTTTGAGTGTGTGTGTGTGTGTTGGTTTTTGTGGGTGTTTGTTTGTGTGCATTTGTGTGTACACACATGAGTATGTGTCTGAGTGTGTGCACATTTGTGTGTGTTCGTGCATAGGTGTGCTTGTGTGAGTACACACAAGAACATGTGTGTATGCGTAGGTGTGTGTGTGTGTGTGTGTGTGTGATTGTGTATGTGTGTGTGTTTCCACATGGGCACCTGTGAGTGTGTTTTAGTGCATGTGTAAGTGTACTTGTATGTGTGTGTGTGTGTACATGTTTATGTGTGTGTCTGAGGGTGTGTATGCATGTCTATGTGTTTGTATGTGAGCATTTAAGGGCATGTGTGTGCACATGTGTGTGCATGCATGTGTATGTACATGTATGTATATATGTGTGTGTGTGTCCATTTGGGTGTGTATTTTTGTGTGTGCACATGTGTGCGCATTCGTGCGTGTATTTATATGTGTATGTGTTCATAGGTTCATAGGTCTCAAGGTGATGCATGTGCCTTTGTGTGCATATGCATGCATAAGTATGTTTACATGTGTGTATGTGGTAGTGTGTGTAAATTTGTGTGCATGTGTGTCCCTGTGTGATTGTGTATATATATGTGTGTGCATATGGGTGTAGATGTGTATGCCTACATGTGTGTGTACATGTCTGCCTATAATGTGTCTGTGTGTGCATGCATGTTTGTGTATAAGTGTGTTTGTGAGTGTGTGCACATGTCTATGATTGTGTGGCAATGTGTAAGTGTGTGTGCATGTGTGTTTGTCTATGTACATTCATGTTTATGTGTGTATATGTGCATATGTGTGTATGTGCATTTATATTTGTCAGTGTCTTTATGTGTCAGTGCATTTATGTGTGGACGTATGTGCGTTTGTTCGTGTGCGTGTGTGTATATGTTAATGTTATGCATGTGTGTGTGTGTACATGTATGTATATGTGTGTGGGTGTGTGTGTTTGTGTGCTTGTGCGAGTGTATGTATGTATGTGTGTGAGTACATATGTGTGTGCTTGTGTGCATTTTTGTGTTCACATGTGTGTATGTGTGTGCATGTGTAGTTATGTGTGTGTGTGAGTTTGGGTTTCATTGTTTATATGTATGTGTGCATGTGTTTGTGTGCGTGTGTATGTTGGTGTGCATGTGTCTATGTGTGAGTACATGTGTGTTTGTGTGTGTCCATGTGTGAGTGTGCTAGTGTGTGTGCATGTGTTATGTGCAACTGAGCATGTGTGTGTGTGCAAGTCTGTGCTTGTGCATGCGTGTGTATGTGCTTTAGTGTGTATGCATGCTTGAGTGAGTGTGTGTGTCCATGTGTATGCATTTGTGTGTGTGTGTGTGCATGTTTGATTGCCTTTGTGTGTGTGTGTGTGTGCATGCCTATGTTTGTTTGTGTTCTTGTGCCCATGCTTATGCCTATAGTTGTTCGTGGATGCACCTGTATGTGTATGGGTGTGTTTGCATTCTCATGTGTGCATGTCTTCATGCCTGTGTGTGTATATGTATGTATGATGTGTTCGTTTTCATGTATGAGTGTACTTTTGTGCTTATGTATGCGCATGTGTGTGCATGTGTGCATGCATGTGTGTTTACTTGTGTGGGCACATATCAACACATGTGTATGCACCTGTGTGTCAAATTTTGCATGTTAGTATACTTGCTAGTGTCGATGCATGTCTGTGCATATACATGTGTGTATATGGGTGCGTGTGTGTATGTATGTGTGTGCATGCATGTTTGTGTGTATGTGTGTGTGTGTTTGGGTAGGCGTATATATAAGTGCATGCATGTGTGTTTGTGTACATTTATTCATGTCTGCATTTTTGTGTGTGTGTGCGTGCATGCATGTTTGTGTGTATGTGTGTGTGTGTTTGGATAATTGTATATATAAGTGCATGCATGTGTGTGAGTACATTTATTTATCTGTGCATTTGTGTGTGTGCGTGTGTGTGTTTGTGCATATGTGCACATGTGACTAGGTGCATTTGTGCATGTGTGTATGCACTCACGTGTGTGCATGCATGTGTTTGCTATGCATGCATGCTTGCATGTTCTTGTGTGTATGATTGTGTAGGTGTTGTTGTGTGTGTTTGTGTGTGCCTATGTTTGAGTGCATGCATGCATATGTGCTTGAGTGTGCCTTTGCAATTATGTGCTTGAGCCGATGCATATGGGCTCCTATGTGTGTATATTTGTGAATGTGTACATGTGTATGTGTATCTGCAAGCATGTTCAAAGGTGGTGTATGCATATGTGTTTGTGTGTGTGCTTGTGCGTGGGTTTGTGTGTGCTTGCATTTCTTTGTGTGTGTGTGTGTGGGGATGTGTGTCAATGTATGTGTGTGCATTTGGGTGAGTGTTAGCTTATGTGTTTGTGTTAGTTTTCTTATGCACATGCACACAAGTGTGTCTTTGCATGTGTGTGTGTTCATTTGCATAGGTGTGTGTGAGTGTTTGTGTGAATGTAAGCATGCACATGTGTGTGCTTAAGAGCATGTGTGTGTGAGTGTGTACATGCTGTAACATGTGTATGTCTATGGGCTATGTGTTCATTTATGTGTGCATGTATACATGTGCATATGTGTAATTGTTTTTTTATTTGCATGTGTTTTTGTGTGCATGTGTTTGGATGTATGTGTGTCAAAGTGTGTTAATGCATGTGGACAAATGCATATGTGCATGTGTGAGTGTGCATATATGTGTGTTTAGGTGTGCATTTATGTTTTTGTGGGCATATGATTCTATGGGTTTGGGTGTGCATGCATGTATGTATATGTACATGCATGTGAGAGTTTGTGTTCATATGAGTGCATGTGTCTATGTGGTGAGGTTGTGTTATGCGAGTGTTTCAGTGCATGTGTGTGCGTGTGCTTGTGCATGTGTGTGTATGCATGTGAAGGCATGTTTGTGTATGTGTGCATGCACACATTTGTGAATGGGTGTTCATGTGTACACGTTTGTGTCTATTTTTGCTTGCATCTATGTGTGTAAAAGTGGATGAGGGTGTGTGTGTGTGTGCATGCGCCTACGTGTGTTTGTGCATATGTTTTGGTGTGATTGTGTGTGTTTGAATGTGTGTTCCTATGTGTGTGTGTGTATGTGTGTATTTGTGCTAATGCTTACATGTGTCTATATAAGTTTGAGTGTGTTGCTGTGCAGATACATGTGTTTACTTCTATTTGTCCATGCATGTGCTTGTGTATGTGTAACTGTGTGTGTGTACATGTACATGTGTGTCTATGTATGTGTGTGTTTGTGTGTTTTGTGTGTGTGTGCTTATGTATGCACACAAATATTTGTGTGTGTGTGTGTTTGTTAATGTGCCAGTGTGTTTGTGTTCATGTGTTAGCTTGTGTGGGTGTTTGTGTGTGTACGTGTGTGTGAGTAGATAAGTGTGTGTGTACACACGGACACATGTGTGTGTGTGTGTTCATGTGTGTGCATGTGTGTGTGTTCATATGCATGCATGGGTATTCATGTGTGCGAATGTGTGTGTGTGTGTGCACATGGGCACATGTGTGAGTGTGTATGCATTTGTATGTGCATACGTGCATTTGAGCATGTGGTCAGTCTGTGTGTTTATGTATGCTTGTGAATGCTTGTGTGAGAGCATATGTGTGCATGTGTGTATGTGTATGTGTGCATACATCTTAAGATATGTGTGTTTGTGTGTCGTCAAGTGTATGTACGTATATATGTGTTTGTGTATTTGTGTGTCTTTGTGCTCTAATGCATGTGTTGAAAATGTGCACATTTTGGTGCTCTTATGCATGTATATGAGCAATTGTGTGTGATTGTATGTACGTGCATGTGTATGTGTATATGTTTTTGTGTTGATGTTTGCTTGCTTGTGTTTGTATATGTGTGTGCGTATGGGCATGCATGCATTTATTTGTTAGTGTAAGTGTATTTGCTTATGCATGTGCAAGCATATGCTTGTGTGTGTATGGGTACTCGTGTATGTGTGCATGTACAAGCATTTTTGTGTGCTCAGATGCATGTGTATGTGTGTGCATATGCATGTGTATTCATGGGTACATGTGTGTGTGTCTATGTGTGTGCATAGGCACATGTGTGTGTATATGTGTATGCATGTGCGTGTTTGTGTGTTAATGCCTTTGGGCATGCGTTTGTGTGTATGTGTGTGTGCATGTGTATGTGTGCCTACTTACATGGATGTGTGTGTGTGTGCATGTGTGTATGTGAGTTTATGTGTACATGTGAATGTGTGTGCATGGTCATGTGTGGGTACCAATGTGTGTGTATGCATGTTTTCATGTCTACATATGTGTGCTTGCATGCATGTGTGTGCGTATGTTTCTATGCATGGTTGTGTGTGTGTGTACACACCTGTCTAGCTATGCATGTATATATGTAAGTGTATTTGTTTGTTTGCATGTGGCTGTATATGTGTATTTTGTGTGCACATATGTGCATAAAGCATGTACATGTGGGTTCCTTGGCATTTGTTTGTGTGCAAGTGCACACATGTGTGTGTGTGTGTCTATAATTATGTGTGAGCATGTGCGTTTATCCAAGTGCTTGTGTACGTGTATATATTTGTGTGTGCACATGTTTGTGTGTCTATGTGTGTTGATGTCTTTATGTGTATATATGTATGTGCTTATGTGTATGAGTGTGTGTGAGCATCTATGTCTGCTTATGGGTGCATCTGTAAGTTGACATGGACGAGAGTGTTTGTGCGTGCCTATATGTGTGTGTTTTTTGTGTGCCTATGTGCAAAAATTTTTGTGTACATGTTCATGGGCATATGAAAGTATTGGTGCATGCGTGTGTATGCACATGCACATGTCTGTAAGTGCATGTGTGTGTTTGTGTGTGTGGGCATATTTTTGCTCCTGTGTGTGTGCACGTGTGTGCTTGTGCAAAGTTGTGTGTGTGTGCTTGTATTCATGTGTTTATATGTGTATGTATGAATGTCTGTACATGTGTGTATGTGCATGTGTGTGTACGTGAGCATGCATGTTTGTGCATAAATGTGTGAGTGTGGGTGTGTCTACATGTTTATGCATGTTTCTATGTGTGTGTGTTTGTATATGTGTGAGTGTATATTTGTGGTCATCTGTTTATATGCCTGTGTTTATGTGTGTGCATGTAAGCATAAGCATAAACATAAGAACACACACATACAAAAACATGGACACACACATAAATGCACATGCAGATGCATGCACATCCAAACACACTTACATGCACACATGCAAAAACCTGAATGCACACAAACAGTAATACAAATGCACAAATACACACAAATTTATACACGCACACATAAACACACTCACACACACATGTACATGATCTTACATGAATATATGCATAGAGGAACATCAATGTGCAAAAGAACATGCACTCACAAGCACATGCATAGACCCATAAACATACATACACAAGCTCACAAACATGTAGACACATGCACATGAATATGTGCACATGCACATTCATGCATGCCCATGCACGTATAATATCACATCCACACCTATACACCTGCAAACATGCTCATAGAACACACACACATTACAAAGGCACACATGCACACACTTACACAAACATACACAAGAACACACACACACATGCAAACAGATGCATAGGCACACACATGCACGCATACACACAGACATGTGCACATGTTTATGTGTACGTCTACAAGCATATGCATGTGTGTGTGCTTGTATATTTTTGTGTGTATACATGTCTCTCGGTTTGCATATATGTGTATGTGTGTGTGGTGGTGTGCGTGCATGTGTGTGTTTGTGGTGTGTGTATGCATGTTTGTGTGTGCTCATTTGTGCATATATCAACATAATTTTTTGTGAGGGTTTATGTGTGTGTGTGGATGCATGCATGTGTATCTATGTTGGTGAGTGACAATGCATGTCTTTCATTCTTATGTATCGGTGCTATATGCATCTGTATAAATCTTTGTGTGTGTGTATGTGTCTGTACGCATGTGGGCACTGGCATATGTAAGTGAATGTGTTTTTGTGTGTATTCAAGCATGTGCTTATGGTGTCTGTGTGAGTGTGTGCCTCTGTGCAAGTGTGTGTGTCTACATATTTGTGCATGAGTGTGAGTGTGAGTGTGTGTGTTCGAGTGTGAGTTTATGTTCATGTAAGGGTGTGTGTGTGAGTTGGTGAGTTTGTGGGTGCATGTGTGTGTTCCTTTGTAAATGAGCATGCATGCATGCGTGAATGTGCATTGCATGTGAACACACTAGTGTGCTTGTGTTTTACATCCATGTTTATGTTTGTGCATGTATGTGATTTAGTGTATGTTTTTTACATGCTTATGTGCATGGTGTGTGTGTGTACAAAAGTGTGTGCATGCCTTTATGTATGTGTCTATGTGTTATGTGTATGCATGTTTGTGTGCATGCATGTGTGGGGGTGTGTAATTCATGTGTGTGCAAGCATGTGTGCATTTGTGTGTGTGTTCATGCATGCAAGTCTATGTCTATGTGTGTGCATGTAGTGTGTATGTGGATATGAAGTGTGTTCATGTGCATTTATGTGTGCATTTTTTATGCATGTGCATGTGCATGTTTTTGTGTGTATCTATTTATTTATGTTTGTCTACATTCATGTTTTTTTTGTGTTTCTATGTGTGCATGCATTTTTTGTGTGTGTGCATGTTTTTGTGCATGTGTGTTTTTGTATGCTTATGTTTTTAGATCTAGATTTTTATTCATTTGTGTGTTTGTGCCATTGACATGTTCTAGTATAAGCAAATATAGATTTTTTTCATGTGTGTGCATTTGTGTGTGTAAGTAAGTGTGTGCAACAAAGTATGTGTATATGTGTGTGTGTCCATGCACATCTGAGTGTGTTTATGTGTGTGCATATGAGTGCTTTCTTATGGGTGTATGTCTGTCTATATATGGGTGTGCATGCATACTAGTATGTGTGTACATGTGTGTGTGTCTTCGCATGTTAGTGGGAAGGCATGTGTGTGTAGAGCATGCTTGTGTGTGCATGTGATTGTGTGAGTGTGTGGGTGTGTGTGCTTAGGTACATGAGTGGATGTGCATGCATGTATGTTGGTTCACATGTGTGTAAGCATATGCATACGCCTATGTTATTGTTTGTTTGTGCTTGTGGGAATGTGTGTGTATGTGCATGCATGTGTTAATGTGTGTGTGCATGTGTGTGTATGAGTGTTTGTGTGCATATATGTGGATGTGTGTATTTGTTTGTGTGCTCTTGTTTGGGCATATGTGTGCATGTGTGGTTCTGTGTGTCTATATCTATGTGTTTGTGTGTGTATGCATTTGTATATATATGTGCTCATGTGTGTATGTACAAGCAAGTGTGTGTGTGTGTATGTTTCTTTTTGTGCATGTGTGCATGTGCGTATGTATGTGTAGGTGTGTGTGTGTGCATGCATTTGCATGTGTGCATGCTTGTGCATGTGTATGCATATGTGTGAACATGTGTCTATCTATGCATGTTCATTCATGATTGTTCATATGTTTATGTGTGGGATTGTGTGTGTTCTTGCAAGTGCTTATTTTTGTGTGAGTGTGTGTCTATGTCCAAGTCTATAAGCATATGTGTGTGCACATGCTTGTGCTTAGGCATGTGCATATGTGTGTGTGTAGCTGTGTGTGTGTGAATATTGTTTTTGTGTGTGTGTGTGTGTGCATGCATCTATGTTAGCTATGTAAGTGTACAAGCTGTGGAAGTGTGTAAGCTGTGCAAGTGTACAAGAAAGTGTGTATATGTTTTCATGTTCATATGCATGTCTTTACATGTACGTGCATGTTTGTTTGTGTGCATGTGTGTAATTGCATGTATGCATTTGTATGTCTATGTTTGTGTGTGTAAGCAAGCAAGCATGGATGTATGCATGTGTTTGTGTGTGTGAGTGTGCATGCATGTGTGTGTATGGGTGTAAGCATGTGTGTGTCATTCATGTGTGTACATGTATGTGCATGTGTGTGGTTATGCATGTCCAAATATGTGCTCTTGCATTTGCATATCTATATTTAGGTGTGTGTACTTATGGGTGCATGTGTGGATGTATGCTTACATGCATGTGTGTTCATGGGTGTGTGTATTCATGTGCACACACAAGTATAGGTGTTCATGTGCACAGACAAGTGTGTGTGAATGTGTTTGCATGTGTGTCTATGTTTGTGGTCATTTGTGTGCATGCATGTTTGTGGTTGTGTTTATGCATGAATGTGTGTGAATGTGGACATGCTAGCATGTGTTGGTGTATGCATTTTTGCATGTATGTGTGCATTTGTGAGGGTATGTTCATGTACGTGTCTATCTGAATATATGTTATATGTATGAGTGTGTATGTGCATGCATTTTTGCATGTGTGTGTGGTTTTTGTTGTGTAGGTACGTGCGTGTGTGTATGGATGATTGCTCATGCTCTTGTGTGTATGCATTCATGTGCATGTGTGTTTGCATAAGTGTGTAGCTAAGTGCTGGTATGTGTCTAGGTGTGTGTGCATGTGCTTGTGTGTGCACAAGCATGTGAGTCTATCCAAGCATATGTATACTAATGTTTCTGCATGGCATGCATGCATTGATGTGCATGTGAGAAGGTGTGTGTGTGTGCATGTGTGTGTATGTGCACGTGTGTGTATGCATGTGTGTAAGTGTGTGTTTGTGCTTATTTGTGTGCTTACGTGTGCATGCCTATGCATTCATGTATTTGTTGGATTGTGTTTTTGCATGTATTTCTATACACCTAGAAGTGTGTATGTATGTCTATGTGCATGTGCATGTTAGCATGTTTGTGTATGTGTGTGAGTGTCTATGGGTTTTCATGCATTTCCATGCATGTGCATGTGTATGTTCGTGTGTGTAGGTGTGGGTAGGTGTTTGTGTTTTTGTCTTTGCCTATGTGTGCATGAGTTCATGTATTTGTGTGCATCTATGTGCATGAGTGTGGATGCAGGTGTTTCATTATGTATATGTGTGTATATTTGATTGTGGGAGATTGTGTTCATGTGCATATGTGTGATTGTGTAGGTATGTCTACATGTGTATGTGAATGCATATGTGCAAGTGTGTGTATGCATTTGTCATTGTGTTTGCCAATGTGTTGGTGTGTGCATGTGTGTGTGCATGTGGATGTGTTTGTGTGTCTGTGTGTGTGCACTTATGCTTTTGTGTATGTGCTTGTGTAAGTATTTATGAAAGTGCATGTCTATGTGCATGTGATTTTGTAAGTGTGTGGGTGTGTTCTCGTGTGTGCACACACGTTACTATATGCATGTGTTTTTATGTGTGTTCATTTATGTGTGTGTATGCATGCATGTGTGACTAAATGTGTGAGTGTCTATGCATGTGCATATGTATTTGCTTATGCATATGTATTTGCATATGCATATGTGTGTGTAGTTGTGTACATGCATACATGTGTGGATACATGTGTGTGGGCACGGGCACGTGTCTGGGTGCCTGTGTGTGTTTGTGCAAGTGTGCATATTTGTACGTGTGCATTTGTGTGCTTGTGTGTGTATATCCATGCATAGGTGTGTGATTTGTCTGTGTAAGTGCGTGAGTGTCTGCATGTATTTATGTATGTGTGTTTGCATATGTATGCATAAGTGTATCTCCAAGTTGTGTGAATGTATGTGTGCCTTTTTGTGAACGTGTGTGTGCTGATGTCTATGCTTGTGTGTATGTGTGCATGCATGTGAAAGTGCATGTTTGTGTGAGTGAATGAGTGGTGTTCGTGTGTGTGTGTGTGTGTGCATGTACCTTAGTGTTTGCATGTATGTGTCTATGCATTTGTCTGTGTGTGTGTGTCTCTATGCATTTGTGCTTGTGTTTGTGCATGTGTGTGAGTGTGTGTGTGTGTGTGAATGCACTTGTGCCTATGTGTGTGTGCACTTTGGTGCATGTATGCATGCATTTTCGTAGTGGGTATGTGTGTGTGTGTGTTTGTGCATGTGTGCGTGCATGTTTGTGTGTCTTTGTGTGTGAGCTTAGAAGTGTGTGTGTGCATGTGTGGGTGTGCTTTTGTGTGTGTTTCTAGCATGTGTGTGCCATTATGTGTGTCTATGTGAGCGTGTGCATGTGCATGTGGGCACATATGCTTGCAAATATGTTGTGTGTGCATGTGCATGTGTGCATGCATTTGTGTGTACCAATGTGTGCATGGGTAGGTGGGTGCATGTGTGAGTGTCATGCGAGTGTGCAGGCATTCATGTGCATGTGTGTTTGTTTGTGACTATGTGTTTTTTCACACTTGCCCACATGCATATGAATGTGACTCTATATGTATGTGTATGCTTATGCATGTGTGTGTTTGTGTTTGAGTGCACATGCCTAGGTGTTCATGTTTTTTTGTGTGTGATGTTGGGCATGTTTGTGGAAGTATGCATGTGTGTGTGGGTATTGGTGAGTTTGTGGGTGCTGTTCTTCTGCATGTGTGTGCATACATTAGCATGTGTGTGTCTGTGGGCATTCATGCATTTGTGAATGTGTGTTTGCATGCATGCACATTGGCTTGTGTGTGTTTTGCATCCATGTTTGGTTGTGTGCATGTGTGTATGCATGTTTGTGATTTTGCATATGTTTTGTACTTGCTCATGTGCATGGTGTGTGTGTACAATGGTGTGTGTGTATTTGTTCATGTGTATGCATGTGTGGGGGTGTATAATTCATGTATGTGCTAGCATGTGTGCATTTGTGTGTACATGTGAATCTATGTCTATGCATATGCATGTTTGTACATGTGTGTGTGTTTGCATGTGCATTTATGTCTACATTTGTTTGTGTACATGTATGTGCACTTGCTTGTGTGTGTCTACATGTTTGTGTTTGTGTTCATTCACCTTTTTTTGAGTTTCTATGTGTGTATGTTTTTGTGCCTACTTGTGTTGATGTGCTTGCATGTTCATGTGTTGATTTTCATTCATGTTTGTGTATTTATGATTGAGAGTTGCCAGTATCTACATATGTGGGTTCATGAGTGTGCATTCATGTCTGTAAGTAGGTGCGTGCAACTAAGTATGTGTACATTTGTGTGCATGTCCATACTTATCTGAGTGTATGTGTGTGCATGTGTGTGCTTGCTTATGCATGTGTGTCTATCTATATATGGGTGCATGCATACTAGTATGTGTGTGTCTTTGCATGCTAGTGTGAGGGTATGTGTGTGCATGTGCATGCATGTGTGTGTATGTGAGTGTGCGTGTTTGTAGGTGTGTGTGCTTGGGTACATGAGTGGATGTGCATGCGTCTGCAAGGATGCATGTATGTGTGTGAGCATATGCATAGGAGCATTTAATTTTGTATTTGTGCTTGTCAGCATGTGTGTGCATGTGTATGCACATGTGTGTGTGTGTGCATTTGTTTGTATGTTCTTGTTTGGGTGTGTGTCTGTGTGTGTGATTGTGTCCCTATATCAATGTGTGTGAATGTGTGTATGCATGTGTATGTGTGTATGTGCATGTGTGTATGCACGTGCAAGTGTGCGTGCGTGTGTGTCTTTGTGTGCATATGTGTATGTGCATATGTGTGTATGTGTGGGTATGTGTGAATGCTTGTGCATGTGTATGCATATGTGTTCACGTATGTCTATCGATGTGTGTTCATTCATAACTGTTCATACGTTTGTGTGTATGATTGTTTGTGTCCACGCAAGTGCTTGTATTTCTGCAAGTGTGTTTCCATGTGCCAATCTACGAGCCTATGTTTGTGCTCATTGGTGTGCCTATGCATATGCATGTGTGTGTATGTGTATATTTTTGTGTGTGTATGTGTCTATACATATGTCCAAGCTATGTAGTTTTGCAAGCTATGCAAGTGTGCAAGCTATGCAAGTGTGCAAGCATGCGTGTATGTGTTTTTTGGTTTTTGTTTGTGCATGTGTGTTGATGTTTATATGCATGTCGTTACATGTACATCCATGTATGTTTTTGTGCATGTGTGCAATTACATGTATGCATGTGTATGTCTATGTTTGTGTATGTGAGCATGCAAACATGGGTGTATGCATGCGTGTGTGTGTGTTTATGTGCATGAGTGTGTATGCAAGTGTGTGAGTGTGAGTGTGCACATGTCTATGTGCATCCACGTTTGTGTAAGAGTGTTTTTGCATGTTTGCACGTCCCATGTGTTTATGTGCATCCATGTATGTGCATGTTCATGTGTGCATGCTTGTGTGTGTAATAGTATGCATTAGTTTATGCATATGCTAATGTGTGTGCACATGCTCATGTATTTTTGTGTGTGTGCATGTGTGTGACTAAGTGCACATGTGTTTGTAAGCATGTGTGTGGGTGCATGTGTCTGAGTGTGCAAACACATGAGTATATTTATGCATGCATGCCCATGGACATGTGCATTTGCATGCCTGTCTATGTACGTGAATTTGTTTTTGTGCATGTGGATGTGTGTGTGTATTTTTGGAGGGAAGGGTGTGTATGCCTGTGTGCATGCTTGTGTGTTTATGTTTGTGTGCACACATGTGTGTGTGCATGAGTGTTCATGTGTGTATGTGTGCACATGTGAGTGTGTTCATGCATTGTTGTGCATGTCTATGTATGTGAGTGTACACATGTGCATGCATGTCTGTGAGTCTGTGTGTGTGTTCACATGCATCTTAATGTGGATGTGTGTTCGTGTACATGTGCATGTGTTTGTATGGGTTCTGATGTGTGAGTGAGTGTGTGTGTGCATGTGTGTAGGTATGCACATATGTGTGTGCATGTGTGGTGAGTGTGTGTATGAGTGTGCAAGTGTGTGTCTATACATAAGCATGTGTGTGTTCTTATGAGTGGGCATGTGGGTGCATGTTTGGGTGTGGTTATGTGCATGTGTATATGCATGTTTATGTGATGCACTTTTGTATGTGTGTGTTAGCATGTGTGCATGTGTGTTTGTGTATATTTTCATTTGCATGTGTGTATATTTGCACGTGTGTGTTTGTATTTTTGCATGTGGGCATGTGCATGTGTGTGTCTGTGTGTTTGTCTTTGTGTGTCTGTATGCACATGTATGTTCATGTGTGAGTGAGATATTTGTGATGCATCTGCATATTTGGGTTTGTGTGGTTTCCTTTGTGTAGGTGTCTATGGGTGTACGTCTATGCATGTTTGTATGTATGAGTGCATGCATGGGTGTGTGTGTGTGTGTATTGATGCATTTATGTGTGTGTGTGTATGCAATTGTATGTGTTTGTGCATGTGCATAATGCTTTTGTGCATGTATGTTTGTTTATACTTGTGTGTATATGTGTGTGTGTCTCTAAGTTTTTGTGCATATTTTTGGGTATATTATAGTGTGCACGTATGGGTGTGTCCATATGTGTGTGTGTGTGTGTAAACATATGTGTGGGTGTCAGGATGTGTGTATGTGCATATATGTTTGTGCATGTGTGTGTATTTGCATGTGTTTGTGGGCATGTGTGTGCATATGTGTGCATGTGTTTTTACTTGTGTATGTGCATGTGTGTTTATGTGTGTGTGTCTGTATGTGTGTGCATGTGTGTGTGTGTGTGTTTGTGTGATATTGCAAACATTTGGGTGTGTTTGTGGGCATGAGAGTGTTTGTGTGTACATTGCATGTGTATGCATGTGTGTTTGTATGTTTGCATGCTTATGTTTATGTATGTGTTCTTGGGTTCATATGTGTTCAAGCATGTATGTTTGTGTGCTTGTGAGAATGTGTGTGTGCCTACGAGTTTATGTGTGCATGCACATGCATAACCATACTTGTGTGTTTTCATGCATGTGTGTACGTGTTTTTGGGTGTAGGTATGTTAGTGTGTATGTACATGTGCACACATGTGTAAGAATATGTGTGCATGTGCACATGTTTTTTCTTGTGTATTTTTGTGAGTGTATGCATTTGTATGTTCTTGTGTGTACTTATGTGTTTATGTGTGTTGGTGCATGTGCGTATGTGGTGTGCCTATGTATGTCTAGCTATGCACATGCACGTGTACATGTGTATGTGTACATGTGTGTACGTATGTATGTATGTGTTTATATGTGTGTGTGTGTCCATGTGAGTGGGTTTTTGTTTGTTTTAGTGTGCATGCATGTGAGTGTATGTGTGGAGTGTGTTTGTAGCTTTTTGTGTGTGCATGAGTGTGTGTTTGCAACCTTGTGTATGTATGGGTGTGTGCATGTGTGCATTTGTTCATGTGTGTGTGTGTTCATGTTTGCACATGTGAGTGGTTTCTTGTTTATGTGTGTGTGAGCCTATATATGAGCATGAGTGTGTGCATGCATATGTTTGCATAGGTGCGTATGTGTGTGTAGGTTGTGTGTGTGTGTGTGTGTGTGTCTATCTACCTGTGTTTTTATGGACGTGTTTATATGTGTATGCATGTGTGTGTTTACGTGTGTGCATGAATGCAAGTGCATGTGTTTTCATGTGTGTCTGTTACTATGTATACACAAGCACATGTACGTGTGGGTGCACATGTGTGCACATTTTCATGTGTCGCTATGTATATGCATGTGTATATGTGAGCTTGTACTTGTGTGTTTATGCTTCGTGTGTAAATGTGGGTGTGTGTGTATGTGTGAGTGTGCATGTCTGTATGTGGGTTTGTGAGTGTGCATATGAGAATGCACGTGTGTGTGTGCATGTGTGTTTGTGGGGTTGTGTTTGATAGTGCGTATGTGTGTTCATACTTGCATGCATGTGTGTTGTGTGCATGCATGTGTTTGTCTATGTGATGATGAATGTGTGAACAAGCTTGTGTCACATGTGTACATGTTTGTGTTTGGGTGTATGTACACGTGTGTGTTGCTATCAGTACATGCATGTGTGTATGTTTATGCACATGTGTGTGTGTCTGTGTGCTAGTACGTGTGCATGTGTGTTAAAATGTGCACATGTGGTTGTGTTTGTGCATATGTGTGTGCATGCACATGTGTGTGTGCATGCAGTTGTGTTTGTGCATTTGTCTACATGTGCGCTTGTGTGCATATGTTTAGGAGTGTGCAAGTTTTTTTGCAAGTGTTTGTTCATGAGTGGGAGGTGTGCATGTGAACATGCATGTGTGTGTGCGTGCATGTGCATGTGTGTGCATGGGTGTGTGCATGCGTGGTTGTGCCCATGCATGCGCACGGGTGTGTATGTGTGTGTGTGTGTATGCATGTGTGGTTGTGGGTGTGTGTGCATCCACATGAATGTGTGCATATGTGATCGTGGAAACATGTGTGTGCATTTGTATGCATGTGTGTGTAAGCACATCTGTGTATGCATGCATGTGCATGTTGAATGCATATGTGTGTGTGAAAGTGTTTGTGTTCACAACTATGTGTAAATGTGTGCATGTATATGTATGTGTGTGAACGTGCATGTGCATGTGCATGTCTGTCTGCTCATGTGTGTGTGCATATCAGTGAGCTTTTGTGTGTGCGTGTGTGCTTTTGTGTGTGAGTGTGCACATGTACATCTGTGTTTGTGTGCGTATATGTTCAAGGGTGAGTGCAATTGTGTGTGTATGTGCATGCATGTGTGTTTAAGTATGCATGTGTGCATTTTTATATTTGTGTGCATCATTGTGCATGTATGTATGTGTGTGTGTGCATGTGTGATTTGGTCTGTGAGTGCATGTTTTATTTTTATTTTTTGTGCACGTGTCTATGTGCACATGTGTGCATTTACTTGTGTGTGTCTATGTATGTGTGTCTATGCATGTGTGTTTGTGTGTGTGTGCATGTGAGTGTGTGTGCAGGCATGTATGTGTGTGCATGTGTCCATGTGTACATATTCATTTGTATTTACATATGTGTGTTTATGTGCATGTGCTTGTTCATGTGAGTGTGAGTGTATTTTTGAATTTGTTTGTTTATGTGTAAGTGTTTGTGTGCATGTGCATGTCTATGTATGTGTTTGTGCATGTGTGTATGGGGGAGAGTGTATGTGTGCATGCATATATGTGTGCAAATGCATGTGTGCATGTGTGCATGTGTGCTTTTATGTATATGTGAGTGTGGTGGTTGTGAGTGAGTATGCACGTGTATGCCCATGGGCATGTGTGTGCTCGCTTATATGCATGCATGTGAGTGTGAGTGTCTTTTTTATACATGTATGTGCATCTGTGAGTGCTTGCATGTATGTATGTGTGTATGGGTATACGTGAATGAGTGGGTGTGCTTCTGTGTGCACGTGCATGTTCATAAGTGTGTATGTATTTATGTGCAAGCTTGTTTATGCATATCTATGTGCCTCTTTTTGTGTGGGTGTGAGCCAATGTGCATGAGAGAGTGTGTTGGTCTGTATGCTTGATAGTGGGCGTGCATAGGTGTGTGCATGTGAGTGTGTGCACATACATGTGTGTTTGTTTTTGTGTGTGTGTTTTTGTGTGTATGTATGTGTGTGTGCGTGTGTGGTTGGTGGTTGGGTGTGTGTTTGTGAGTGAGTGTTCATGTGTGTGTGCATGTACGTGAACATTTGTGTGTGCATGTGTGTAGGTGTTTTGGTCTTTGTGAGTGTGTGCAAAGATGTCTACGTGACTATGCATGTGTGTATGTTTTTTTTGCTTGTACATATTTATGTGTGTGAGCTTGTATGTGGTTGTCTATGTCATTGTATATGCATGCATCTCTATATGTGTGTGTGTGTTCATGTGTAGGTTTGCATGTCCATGTCTACATGTGCATGTCTATGTCTACATGTGCATGTCTATGTCTACATGTGGGTGTCTATGTGTGGGTTCATGGGTGTACGCGTGTGTGTGTATATATGTGCACATATGTTCTTTTGTGTGTATGTTTGCATGCATGCAGGTGAGTGGGCTATGCCTACGTGTGAGCTTGCAAGTGCATATGTGCATGCATGCATGTGCATATGTGTGTGTACACATGTGTCTATGTGTGTATATTTGTGTGAATATGTGCATGTTTATGCACATGTGGGGGTTTGCATATATGCAGTTGTGTGCATGAATGCATGTGCATGGGTGTGGATGTGATGGCTTGTGTGTGTGTGTGGGCATGCTTGTGTGTAGGTGAACAGGTGTTTGCATGTGTGCATGTTTGTGTTTGTGTGTATGTGCGATTATTTGTGCATGCATGTTTGTGCAGGTGTGCATATGTATGTGCACACGTGTGTTCATATAAGATCTTGATGGTCTATGTATCCAAATGTGGTCGTTTGTGCTTATATGTGCGTGTCTTCATTTGTATGTTTTTTTACATGTGTGTGCACACATGTTTGTCTGTGCATGTGAGTGTATGAGTGTTTGTGGTTGAGTGTGCATTAGCATGAGCCTATGCATGTTCATGCGTGTGTATGTGTGTGTATACTAGTGTTTATGAGTGCATGTTAGCATGTGTGTGCATGTTCACTATGTGTGTGTATGCACATGAGCATTTGTTTGTGCTTGTGTGTATGTATATATGCATTCATATGCATATGCCCATGCATGTGTGTGCATGGGCGTATGCGCTTGTTTGCGTCCATGTGTGTTTTTGTTTACATGTGGACAAGCATGTGTCTATGTGGGCCTGTACATGTGAGCATGCTTTTGTGCATGTTTGCACATGTGTGTGTGTGCCTGTGTGTCTTTGTGTGTGTGCATGTATTTTTGTGTGTACGTATATGTGGATGTAAGGGTGTATGTGTTTCTATGTGTCTGTGAGTGCATGCACATTTGTAAACATGTGTCTATGTATGCATGTGTGTTTCTGTGTGTGGGTTGGTGTTTATGCAAGTGTGCATGTATATGTATTCGTACACATGTGCATGCACATGAGTGTGTACATCTATGCATTTGTTCTTATGAGATCTCATGTATGCATGCTTGCAAGTGTTTGTATGAGTGTGTCTTTGGGTGCACACATATGTGTTTGTGTGCCTGTGCATGTGTGTGCATGTGTCTTTGCGTGAGTATGTGTGTGTGCATGTGTCTTTGCGTGAGTATGTGTGTGTGCATGCATATGCAAGTGTGTTAATGCACGTGTGCTTAAATTTATGCATGCGTGTGAGCGCATGCACATGTGTGTATTATGTGTGTGTGTGGGTACCTACATGTATGTGTTTGTGCTTGTGTGAGTGTGTGGATGCTTATGTATGTGCATGTTTACGTACATTCATATGCATGTGTCTATAAATGCTTGTGTGTGTGCACGTCTATGTGTGCATTTATGTCTATATGTTTGTGTATTTTTATGTGCACTATTCTATGTGTTTGTGTCTTTGCATGCATGCATGTATGTGCACGTGGGCATGTGTGTGTGTGTGTGCTTTCACATGTGTATGTATGTGTGTGTGTGTTTGTGTGTGTTCTTTCGAGTGTGTACATGTGTTCTATTGTGTTCATGTGTATGCATGCATGAGCATGTGTACATGTGTGTGTGTGGATGTGCATATGTATGCATGTATATCTGTGTATGTATGTGTGTCTGTATGCATGTGCATGTGTATGGGCTTGTGTTGTGGGTTTGTATTAGTGCATATTGATTTTGTGCAAGTGTGGTGTGTGTGCATAGGCATGTGTATATGTGTTTTTTCCTATGTGTGGGTATGTCAGTGTGCGTGTGCATGCATAGAAATGTATATGTACATGGGTGCATGTAGATGTGGTGCGTTCATGTCTTTGGGCATGTGTATGTTTTTGAGTGTGTGTGCGAATGAGTGCATGTGTATGTGTGTTCATATGAACATATGTGGGTGCATGTGTGTGTGTGTGTTCATGCGAGTGTGTGTGTGCATGTGTGTGATTATGCATGTGTATGTATGTGCATTTGTGCATGTTCATGTGTTTGCACATTTGTATACCTATGTGTGTGTTTGTCTACACTTGTGTAGGTTTGTATGTGTGCCTACGAGCATGTGTGTGTGTATGAACATGTATATGCATGTGTATATGCTATATGTGTGTGCATGTCTGCATAAGTCAGTGTGAGTGCATGTGCATAAGTTTGTTTGTGTGTGTGTGTGTGTGCATGTGTGTCTGTGTGCATGTGCCTATGTTCTTGTGCATGTTTGTGTGTTCGTGCGTCAGCATGTGAACATGCGTCAATGTGTGTGCTTGTGTGTACATGTGCATGCATGTGTGTATGTACATGTGTGTGTGTGTGTGTGTTTGTGTATTCCTGCATGTGTGTGTGTGTGGGTGAATGTGTGTTTTTGTGAGTGTGTGTGTATGTGGGTGCGTGTGTGTGCACCTATGTGTGTTCGTGTATATGCATGTGATATCATGTGTATGTGTGGTTTGTATTTGCATGTGTGCACAAGTGTTTTCATGTTTGTGTGTGTATATATGCATGTGTGTGGGCATGTGTTAGTGCATGTGAACGTATGTGTGTGTACACACATGTTTGTGTATTTGTGTGAGTTTGTGCATGTGCATCTATGCATGACTATGCATGACTATGTATTTGTGTATGACATGCACATGTATTTGTGTATTTGTGTTTATGCATGACTAGTTCGTGAGTGCATGTGTTTTTATGCTCGTCGAGATAAGTCCGATAACATTTGTTACATCTCGATCAAATCTTGTTTGTAATACAACAAATTATCAAAATAAACGAACATAAACACTAATAAGTTATTATTTTAATATAGAGTCATTATATAATAAAGCTAAAAATTAATAAATTGAAGCAACGTCATATAACAAAATAAAAAATTAATGACTTTTACATGGCTAAATGTTTATTGTTTTAACCAAATAGGACCAAATCAAAGTAAGATTTTGATGAAATGAGATAAATTGTATATGAAAGTTACATTTGAAGTTAATAAGGAGATCATTTGCAACAACATTGATTGCCAAATCAGCTATCGATAGAAATATTTGTAAACCATGCCGAAAGCTTAAAAAATAAAATTTAAAAAAATAATAAAAAAAAATATTTGATTATTTAGAGTTTATCAAAATGAGTCCAATGGAAATTGTTTCATGTCAATTAGAAGACGTAAAGAATTTTTATTAATTTAAAAAAACAAAAATGGGTAACAAAAATAAATTATTATTTAAATATTAAATAAATATAATTTTTAAAAAATAAGAATAAATAAAACCTTATGTTATAACTAAATCAAAGCCATATTAAGCTCACATGAAAAGACATTTATAATTACATAATTATATAAACAAAACAAAGTAAAAAAATTGAGAAAATGATGAAAAGTTTACATGATTTTTGAATTTCAAGACACAAAGGGGATCGAGTATAACATCCTCCATCATTAAATCAGCTATAAACTAAACTTTCATAAAGCATAAGACAACACTAGAAAGTAATATATTTAAAAATATAAAAATAAATATTTAGTTGTTTAGAGTTCATTGAGACAAGTCCAATGTTGATTGTCTTAATAAAGTCGCCTTTGCAATTCTTATGAATTATAAAATAAGCATAAATAATAATAAATTGTTATTTTACATATTAGAAAAATATATATTAGAGCTAAAAATATTATAAATTAAAATAATATAACATTCACTTAATAGATGATTTAGAGTTATATAATAGTATGGCCAAACAAAAGCAAAAGAATTTACAAAATGAGACAAATTGTGAGCTAAAATGGCACTTGAAGCCATTAAGGACATCAACTATGGTATTATACAACATTATATTTTTCACAAATAAAAATTATTTAAAAAGAAAGAAACAACATTAAAAAATAAAATAGATACCTTTATTAAAATGACTATTTTGTTGGATAAAACTGGTCGAGTTGCATCTAACATCATTTATTTCGACTTAATCAAACATTGTTTTGAATTACTATGAATTACAAAAAATGACATAAATAATAAAACATTATTATTTCAGCACGAAATAAATATATATTAATAGTGTAATGAGATAAATTGAAGAAATATAATAATACCAAATTAAAGTGTTCTAAAAATCATTTGGGAGAAGATTTAGAGTTTATAGTGATATAATATAATCAAAGTGAAGACTTTGAAGAAATGAGATTAATTGTGCAAGAAAGTTATCTCCAAAGACACTAAGGTGATTGAATGTAACATTATCATTTGTCAAATGAAGTACTAATCAAAATATCCATAAATCATTTGTCATAAGAGGAGATGCATAGTTTCATAGTTATATAAGCAAATCAATTTATAAAATTTAAAGAAATGAGATAAATTATACACTTTAGGATACTAAGAAGATGAAGTGTAACTTCCTAGATCATAAAATTATGTTGAAATTTAAATACATCATAAAGATTGCTAAAATAGATGAAAATAAATTAAAAAGTAGAAATAAGCTTTTAAAAAGATACATCTCTTTGAGACGAGTTCAACTTTCATTTCATCTCAAATTGACCTTAATTAATGCTAATACAAATTATCGTAAGTAAATAATTATAAATAATAATAAATAACTAATTAAAAAATTAACTAAATATGTTTTAAGGCTAACATGATAAAAAGTAAAATAATATAATATAACCACAAAGTAAGAAAAAAGAAGAAAAATAATATATTTCAAAATATAGTAATAAAAATTTAAATAGATGGAGCTCATTAATAGGTGTCCAGAAACGTCTCTTTCTTCTCAATCAAACCTTGTTTAGAATTTTTGGGAATTACTTAATTTAATAAGAATAAATAATAATAAGTATTATTTTCATGATAAGCATATATATATATATATATATATATATATATATATATATATATATCAAAGTTGAAATGAGAAAATTTACAATTTATAATAGATAAAAAATTAAGCAATGTAAAAGCTCTATGTGATGAGATTTATAGTTACATAACAAAATAACCAAATAAAACAAAAAAGTTTTCATAAATGAAATCAATTTTATGAAATGTTACACTCCAAGACACTATGGTTATCGAGTGTAGCATGTTCTATTTTAGTAGATATATGAATTATAGTGTCTTATAAAAGCTGCGAAACTTGTAGAGTATAAAATATTTAAAATAATAAAAAATTATAGTTTAATTGGATAAAGCTAATAAAAATATGTTTATTGAAACTTATTTCATCTCAATTAGACTTACTTTGGAAATATTATGAATTAAAAATTTGAATAAGCATAAACAAAAAACATTATCTTTATAATATTTAATAAATTTGTATTTGAGCTGAGATGGACAAATTGAACAAATGTAATACAACAAAATCAAAAGTGTTGTGAAGGTCACCTAAGAGGTGATTAAAAGTTGCATAATAATATAAAAATTCAAAGTGAAAACTTTGAACAAATGAGATATGGTACGTGAGCATTGCATGCGAAGTTATTAAGGAGATCAAGCTTAGCATCCTCGATCACTAAATTAGGTATGAATAAAAATTTCTTACAAAGCATGTAAAAATAATAGAAATTAAATTTTTAAAAAACTTGAATTGAATATTTAATTAGATAGTGTTCATCAAGTCTAGTCTAATGATGATTTTTTTGTCTCAACAGAACCTTATTTGGAATTTCCACAAATTATTAATGAAAATAAACAAAGATAGTAATAAATTATTCTTTTATTTTTAAGTTAATATATAGTCAACTTTGAATGAAATAAATTGAAGCAATGTAATGTAAGTGATGTAAAAGTCCATGAGAGAAGAATTAGGCTGCATTGTGATATAATAAAATAGAAGTGAAAACTTTAAGGAGATGAGATATATTGTACAAGAGAGTTATATTTTGAGAAACTAAAGATTGTAAAGAAATCAAGCATAACATCCTCATTCCTGAAATTAGGTGCCAATAGTATTGTCTCATAAAATATGTAAAAATCTTAAAAAAATAATGCTTAAAAAAAGAAATGATATTTAATTAGATAGAGTTCATCAACTTGAGTCTAATAGCATTTATTTTGTCTTGAAGAGACAATTTTTGCAAGTAATATGAATTAAAAAATTAAATAATCATAAATAATAATAAATTATTATTTTTAATTTAAAAAGTAAAATATTTTAAAATATAAATAATATATATTGTTAGATATAGCTAATCATGATGAGTCCAAAGACATTAATTTTGTCTTCATTTATTTTTATTGGAAATAGTATTAATTAAAAAACAAATATAAAAAATAATAATAAATTTAAATTTTTTTATAATAACAAAAATATGTTAAATTTTGAATGTCTTAAATTGATTCAATGTGATATAATATAATCAAACTAATTTAAAGAATGCATTAGAGGATATTTAGAGTTTCAAAGTAAGATAACCAAATCAAACCAAATGTTTTGAAGAAATAGGAAAAATTATTTAGGTAAGTTGCATTTGAAGATGCTATGGAGATAAAGTTTACCATCCTTGTTTACCAAATTAATTATAAACAAAAATTCCTTGTTAGGGATTACAAAATTTTAAGAAGTAAAAAATATTTAAAAACAAAAAAAAACAAATATTTTTATTGGACATAACATATCAAGATGAGTCTAACAACATTTTGATTAGTAAGTTGGACCTCGTTTGGAAATACTACCTATTACAAAATTAAAAAAACATAAATAATAATATAATATTATTTTAACATTAGATAGATATATAATAAGGCTTAAATGAGATATGTTAAAGTAATATAATACAATCAAATCAAAGTGATGCAAATGTCATGAAAAAGAAGATTTGGAGCTCTATATTAATAAATCAAAGAGCAAAAATCCTAAAAATAAAGTATTTTAAAAAATATAATACGATCAAATCAAAGTGATGCAAATGTCATGAAAACGAAGATTTGGAGCTCTATATTAATAAATCCAAGAGCAAAAATCCTAAAAATAAAATATTTTAAAAAATCAATAATTTTATATTTAATGATTTGGTGCTCATCATGATGAGTCAAAGATGTTTGTTTTGTATCGATCAAATGTTGGTTGGAATTACTACAAATTACTAAAGTAATTAATAATAACTAATAATAATATATTTTTGTTATACTGAGTGAATTGACTAAAGTAACTAATAATAACTAATAATAAAAATTTTGTAAATGTAACAAGTGATGACATTTAGTGTTACATAAATATAATAAAATAAAAGAACAAATCTTAGGAAATAACATATATTATATGGCAAAGTTACACTCCAAGGTACTAAAGAGATCGAGGGTGTCATCATTGATTAGAAAATCATGTATGAATAATAATGCCTTGTAAAGTATGCAATAATCCTAATAAATAAATTATTTTAATAATAGAAAAATAAATATTTAAATGGATAGGACTTGTCAAGACTAATCTAACAATATTTGTTTTCTCCTGAATAGACTTATTTTGGAATTATTAGAAATTGTAAATTTAAAAGTATAAATAATAATACATTTTTTAATTTAAGATTATTTAAATTATTATTAAAGTATGAATGAGAAACATTAAAGCAAAATATATATATAATTTTTTCTCCATTTATCCACATTTGGAACTAATGTGAATTACAAAAATAACTAAGCAAAACAGAAGTAATAATTATCTAAATATTCAACAAATATATTATAAAACTAAAAATAGTTAAATTTAACCAATATAATATTAAAGTTTCATAGTAATATAACCAAATAAATGCAAAACATTCAATAAAATGAGAAAAATTGTTTAAGAAAACATCTCAATAAAACACTGAGATCAAATGTAGTATCTTTTATCATAAAATAAGGTCAGAATCAAAATGTGTTAAAAATATTTCCATTACCATGAAAAATAAAATATTTAGAAAAATATAAATTAATATTTAATTTGATGGAACTTGCCTAGAAGAGTCCAAAGACATTTATTTTTCCTCATTCTAACATTGCTTGGAATTACTAAAAATTATCAAAATAAATATGACTAAATAATAAGAAATGTTTATATTAATATTTTGTAAATGTTTATCAAAGAAAAAATGAGATACATTAAAATAATATAACAAATTAATTAAAAGCAATGTAAAGACCACATAATGAGAGATTTAGAGTAACATAGTAATATAACCAACTTAAAGAAAAATATTTTAAGTAATGACATAAATTATATGAGAAAACAACATTCTAGAAACAAAGGAGATGAGTTTGAAATTCTCAATCATCAAATTATGTTCTAATTGAAATTTTTTAAAAACGTGTGCAAAAGCCCTATAAAATCAAGTAATTGAAAAGATAACAACTGAATATTTAAATAAGTTGGGCTCATTGAGATGAGTCCAATGACACATGCTTCATCTTGATCAAAAACTTATTTCGAATTGTTGCAAATAATCTGGAATAAAAAATAAAAAATAATAATCAATTATTATTTTAATTTTAAGGAAATGTATAATAAATCTAAAATCAGATAAATTGAACAAATGTAATACAATTAAATCACTATGATCTAAATTTTGCACACAAGTAAGATTAGTTCTTTGAGGTAATATAACCAAATTGAAGTAAAAATTTGAAGAAATATGATAAATAAGATGAAAAGCTTCATTCTGAGATACTAAGAAAATCATTCTTGACATCTTCGATCATAAAATCAAGTACAAACAAAAAATATTTTAAATTGTAAAACTCATTATTTAGTGGAATAGATCTCGTCAACATAAGTCTATTGAAGTTTGCTTCATTTCGAGTGGACATTTTCTTGAATTACTAGAAATTACAAAGACAAAAGACTTAAGAATATAAAAATAAGTTTTTAGCTTGATAGAGATCGATGTAACAAGTCCAAGGATGTTTGTTTGTCTCCATAGAACCATCTTTTGACTTATAGAAATTTATCAAAGTAAATAAACAAAACTAATAATAAAATGTTGTAGTAATAATTTGAGGATGTAGCCTAAAGTTAAAAAGAGATAAATTGAAGCAATGTAATATATCTAAATCAATGCAAATGTAATGCTCACACTAGAATTGTTTAGTGCTACAAAGTAAAACAACCAATTGAAATAAATAAAATTATTTTCCACGATACTAGAGATATGGAATGGAACTTTAATTATTAAATTATGCATGGATCAAAAAACCTTATTAATTTGATAAAATGATTAAGTATGATTCCAATGACATTTACTACCTCACTATCAGACCTTATTTATATTTAATACAAATTATTAAAGCAAATATGAAAAAAAAAATAATTATTATTTTTTAATATTAAGTAAATATATATTAAATATGAAATTTTATAAATTGAAGTAATGTAATATATCTAAACAAAAGAAATGCAAAGGTCATAGTGGAAGAGAATTGGTGTTGCATAGTAAAATAACCAAATAATCAAAGACAAATTAACAAATGAGATAAATTGTTTGAGAAAATTACACTCTAACATATTAAGGAGATGAAATGCGACATCCATAGTTATGAAATTAATTACAAAACAAAATATCTCATGAAGAGTACTAAAATCCTAGAAAGTAAATTTTTAAAATTCTAATCTTATGGCTATTATTTGTTCATTATTGAACCTGCTTTTGAATTTTTATAAATGATCAAATAAACCATGGATAAATAATAAGAAGTTATCATTTTCATATTCATAAAATATTCAATAAAGTTTAATTAAGGTGAATCAAAGCATTATAATTTAAAAAAATAAGAGTGATGACAAGGGCACATGATAAAAGAATTATTGATTCATATTAACCACACAAAAAAAATCCTAAAGAAATCGAGTAATTTTTACAAGAAAGCATAGGTATTATGGATTAACGACAATCTCGAGAGTGATAGTTTTAATCATCGAACACGTAAGAAAAAAAATACTCCAAAAGTTATATAAGAACCTTAGAAAATAAAATATTTTAAAAGCTGAAATAGATTATTCAATGAGATAGAGCTTCTTAACACGAGTGAAACGATGTTTGTTTCATCTTCAATAAATTTCGTTTGGAATTATTATGAGTTAAAAAATTAATTGAACATAAATAATAGCAAATTATTATTTTTATATTAAGTAAATCTATAAATAAGCTAAAATGAGAAACAATATGTAATATAACCAAATCAAAGCAAGGTATATGTCACATGAGAGAAAACTTTGAGTTAGATAGTAATATAATTAAATCAAAGCAAAACATTTGTACAGATGTGATAAATAAATGTGAAAGCCACACTCAAAAATACTTAGAAGAGTGAGTATGATATCCTCGATCATCAAATAAGGTATGAATCAAAATGTATTATAAAGCATATTGAAAGTATATGAAATATTCATCAAAGGTAAAAGATTAATATTTAGTTAGATAGAACTCGTTAAGATAAGTCCAAAGACATTTGTTTTATCTTGATTGGACTCATTTAGAAGAACAATGAATTTTCAAATCAAATAAACACAAACAATAACAAATTATTTTTTAAATTTTAATTAAAAATATAACAATGTTAAATGAGATAAATTGAAGCAATATAATAAAATTAAATCAAAACAAAAATAATTGCCATGAGAAAGAAGATTTAATGCACAATGTAATATAACAATACCAATGTAAATATTTTTAAAAAAATAAGATAATTACAAAGGAAAATATTATTCCAACATGCTTAGGAGATAAAGTGCAACATTCTTGATCATCAAATGAAGTATGAATCAAAAAGCCTCTTCTATGCTTTCAAATGACTAGATATAACATATTTAAAAGTTTTCAAATGAATATTTAATTACATAGAACTTTTCAAGAAGGGTTCAATGATGTTTGTTTCACCTCAAATGGAACTTATAAGGATTGATAGTGATTTAAGAAAGTAAATAAAAGTATAATAAAAAAATTTAATTTTAATGTTAAGAAACTATATATAAAAGTGGAAAAGAGATAAAATAATGCAATGTATATAACTAAATTAAAGCTAGTAATGGCCATAAAAAATGTGATTAAGAGTCATTTATGAATATAAGAAAATCTTTGCAAAAAATTTGAATAAATAATCTAAGTTACAAAAGAAAGTTGCACTTCAACATACTACTGAGATTGAGTATAGTTCTATTTTTCCTGAAATCAATTATGAATTAAAAAGTTCCATAAAATGTGAAAAATAAAAAAGAAATTTCTTCGAACTAAAAAAGAAGTTAATATTAAATAATTTAAAAATTATTATTTTAGTAATAAATAAATTTATATTAAAGTCAAAAAGAGATAAATTAAAGTATTGTAATTTGACTAAATGAAAGTGATGTAAAGATCACACGAGATGAGAATTACATTTTTATAGTAGCGTAACGAAGTCGAAGAAGCAAATTGAAGAAATTAAAAAATGTGTATATGAATGTTGCATTGCATTATACTCAAGAGATTAAGTATAATATTCTCAATCTTTATATCTTTTATAATTCAACATCAAAATTATGAATAAAAAAGTCAATAATAAAATATTTAAACATAAAAGGAAAATTTAATTTTATAGAGCATATAGAAATGGGAACAAAGATGTTTGTTTCATCTTAGTTGGATCTTATGTAAAATTACTCTAAATTTTAAAAATAAATAAACATTAAAATAAATGATAAAATTTTTAACATTAATTTAGTATATATCAAAGTTGAAATATGCTAAATTGAAGGATTGTAATGTACATTAATCACAACTATATAAATTTCAAATGTGCAGAGATTTATTGCTAAATAATAATATAAGAAAATCAAAGCTAAAAATTTTAAGAAATGAGTTTAATTGTACAAAATGGAAACATTACCCAAAACAATATATATTGAGCATAAAATGTTCATTTTTCAAACCATGTTTGAATAAAAATATCTCATAAAATAATCCAAAACAAAAGAATATAAAATAATTTAAAAAATATTAAAATAAATATTTAATTGGATAAAACTTGCTGAGGCAAGTGCATAAATGTTTGTTTCACCATTAGGAAACTTCTAAAGATACTTCTATAAATTACCAAAGTAGTTATAGGTAAATAAAATAATTTATTATTTCAATATTATGTTAGTCTATATTAAATTTGAAATGACAAAAATTGAAGTAAGATAATGCTACAAAACAAAAATGATGTAAAGGTTTCATGAAAGGAGATTTAAAGTGAAATATTAATAAAACTAAATAAAAAAATAATTGAAAATTAAAAACAAATTAGTTGTGAATCAAAATATCCCATAAATCATACAAAAAATTTAAAATATAATTTTTTTTAAATATAAAATCTAATATATAGTTTGTTTGAGCTTTTTAAGAAGACTCCAATGATGTTTCGTTCATATATATTGAGACTTGCTTTGAGTAAATTTCTACTAACAAATTAAATAAGCATTAACAATAAAAAATTATGTTTAAATATTAAATAAATATATATTAAACTTGAAATAAGGTAAAATGAATGCAAATTAATATAACCAAAATATAATGATTTAAATTTCATATGAAAATAATTTTAGAGTTACCAAGTATTATTACTAAATGAAAACAATGTAAATGTCACACGAGATGTGATTTGGAGTTACGTAGTACTATAACCAAAATCAAACTAGAAAACCTGAGAAAATGTGATAAATTGTACAAGAAAATTGTTAAGGCGGTTGGCTATAATATCCCACATTGTCGAATTATGTAAAATTAAAAATGTAGGTCAAACATTCCAAAATTGTAGAATTGTTTTTTAAAATTAACAATTTTTTTTTGATATAGCATATCGAGATGAATCCAACAACATTTGTTTCGTCTTGATTAGAACTCATTTTGAATAATAACAAAATAATTAATTTAATAGGCATAAAAAAACTTAATTAATATTTTAACACTAAATAAAACTAAATTGAAAATAAAATAAGAAAAAATGAATCACTATATGACAACTAAATCAAAGTATATTAATGTCACATCAAAGTCGATTTAGAGTTATATAATTATATAAACAATTTAATTTAAAGAGTATGACAAAATGGCATAAATTTTATGAGATATTTGAGTTCAAAGATTCTAAGTAGATCAAGTGCAACATTCTCAATCATCACATCGGCTAAGAACTGCATGTCTCATAAGGCATTTAACAACACCATCAAATTATATATTATAAAATATAAAAATTGAATATATAGTTGTTTAGAGTTCATTGACATGTGACCACTGATATTTGTTTCATCTTAATCAATCCTCCGGTTAAATTCCTATGATTTATAATGTAAGGATAAAAAATAATAAATTATTATTTTGAATATTAGAAAAATATATATTAAAGCTAAAATATGATAAATTAAAGTAATTCAAAATAAAAAAAAGAGAAATGTAATGTTTGCATAAGATGAGATTTATAGTTACATATTAGTATAGCCAAATCAAACTTAAAGAATTGAAGAAATGAGACAAATTATGAGGTAAAATTGCATTTCAAGTTATTAAGGGGATCAAGTGTAACCTCGTCGATCATTAAATTTATCACAAATAAAAATATCTCAGAAGAATGCATGAACACTAGAAAATAAAATAATTCATATTACTAAAATGAACATTTAATTAGATAAAGCTTGTTAAGTTGCATCCAACATCATTTATTTCATCTAAATCACAAACTTTTTGGAATTAATATGAACTAATAAAATTAAAAACCATAAATAATAATAAAGCATTATTTCCATTTGAAATAAATTAATATTAATGAGTAAATGAGATAGACTAAAATAATGTAATAATATAACAAATAAAAATAATCGGTAATAAAATATTATTTTAATGCTAGGTAAATATATATATTAATATCAAAATGATATAAATTGAAACAATATAATATAACAAAAAAAGTGATTTAATGGACACATAATATGACTTTTAGAGATATATGGTAATATGATAAAGTAAAAGAAAAAAATTAGAAAAGGACTAGGTAAATTCTATCAAAAAACTACATTTCAAGAAAATAAAGAGATCAAGTGTAACATCCTTGATCATCAAATTAGGTATTGATCAATATATCTCGTAAAGAATGCAAAGTTTCTAAAAAAATAAAATTTTCAAAAATACAAAAATGAATCATTATTTAGATAAAGCTTGTTATGGAAATTCAGGCAACATATTTTCATCTTGATCAAGTCTCATCTATAATTATAATGAATTTCCAACATAAATAAGTGTAAATAATTAAAAAATATTATTTTAATATTAAGTAAATAAATAATAAAGTTGAAATATAATAAATTGTATCAATTTAATAAAACTTAATCAAAGCAATGTAAAGATCACACATAAGGATAGTTAGACTGATAGTAATTTAAACAAAACCAAAACAAAAAATTTGGTGACATTAGATGTAAAGAGAAAATAATAATCCATACCAGCAAGGACATCGAGTATAACTTTCTCGATCTTCAATTTAGGCACAAATTTTTGTACCTAATAAAGTGACTCCATTAAAATAAAATATTTAAGATTGTGAAGGATAATATTTAATTAGATGGAGCTCATAGACCTGACCCATACAATGATTCTTAATTAGTCAATGTTTGTAATTATGGGTTACTACAAAAGTAAATAAACATAAATAATAATAATTTATTATTTTTGAATTTTGTAAAGGTATATTAAAATTAAAATGAGATAACATAAAGCAATATAATTAACTTGATAAAAGTGACATAATAGGCAAACTAGAGAAGATTTATAGTTCCATAGTTATATAGAAAAATCAAAGTAAAATATTTGAAAAAAATTAAATAAATTTATGGAAACATTTAATTTCAGAATAGTATGCAAACTAGGTTAAGCATCCTTAATTGCCAAACGAAATACAAATCAAAATTCCACCTAAAATTTACCAAAATACAATAAAACGAAATATTTAAAAATTAAAAGTAAATATTTAATTAGATAAAGCTTGCTAAGGCAAATCTAATGATATTTGTTTCATGTTGATTGAGCCACATTTGGAATAACTATCAATTATCATAGCAAATAAGTAGAAAAAATCCCAAATTATTATTTTAACATTTGGTAAATAAAAATTGATGCTCAAATGAGATAAATTAAAGAAATAAAATATAACAAAATCAAATCAATCTAAGGGGCACACTTGAGGAGATCTACAATTTCATAATACTATAACCAAAAATGCATAATAATTGAATTAATGAAATAAATTGTGAAAGAAAATTTTATTCTAAGATACGAGTAGATCGAGTGTAACGTCATTGATCGACAAATCAAATTGAATCATAAAATGTGCCAATAATATATAAATTAAAAAATCATATATTCAAAAAATAATATAAAGTTGGATAGATCTCTTCAAGAGGGAATTTCAAAAAATAATAAGAATTAATAATAATAAATTGTATTTTTAATATTACATAAACATATACAAAATCTAAATTAAGATACATTTAAGTTATATAATAGTATCCAATCAAAGTGATGCAAATTTAATATGATAAAGAATTAGATATTTATACTAATATAAATAAATATGAATGAAAGATTTTAAAAAATGGGAAAAATGACACAGGCTTGTTGGATATTAAAATACTAAGATGATCAAGTATAATATTTTTTATTATTAAATTAGCATGAAAAGAAATACCTTGATAAGTATTCCAAAATAAAAAATGAAATATTTAAAATTATAGCAATAAATATTTAATTAGATAGAACTTGTCATGATTTGTCCAAAGAGATTTCTTTCATCTTAATCTTACCTCATTTGCAATACAACGAATTACAAAAATAAATGAGCATTAAAAATAATTGATTTTTTTAAAATGTTTTGTAAATATATAGTAATGCAAAAATAAGACAAATTGAAATTATATGTTACCAAAAAATTAAAGTGATGTAAAACTTACATGAGGAGAGTAAGAATTTCATAGCAATCCAACAAAATTAAAGAGGGAAAATTGAATAATTGAGATAAATTGTATAGAACAATTTCTTTTTGTGATACTAAGGACTTCAATTGCGACATCCTGAATGATCAAATAGGATATTAATTGAAATCTCACGCAAATCATGTGATAATAATAAATCAATAAAATAGTTAAAAAAATATAGAAACCAATATATAGTTGGATAAACCTCTTTGAGATCGGTGGAACAATCTTTAAGATAGAGCACATTTGGAATTATTTTGAATTACCCAACAAAATACACATAAAAATAACTATTTATTATTTTATTATTATGTAAATATATAATAAATATGAAATAAGATATATTGATGCAATATTATTTAACCAAATCAATGCAATATAAATGTTACCCAAGTGGAAAATTAAAGTAATGTCATAAAATAACAAAATCAATCGAAAAGATTTTAAAAAAATGAGATGATCTAATACAATGTTATAAAACAAAATCAATTCAATATAAAGGTTACTCAAGAGGAGAATTAAAGTGTCCTTGTAAAATAACAAAATCAAAGCAAAAAATTTGATAAAAAGAGATAAATTAATATAATGTCATTCAACTAAATTAAAATTATATGAAGGTCACACAAGAGGAGCATCAAAGTATGCTCGTAAAATAACAAAATCAATTAAATTTAAAAAAACTTGTCTTCCAAGATAGTAGAGAGACTAAATGTAAAATGATTGAATATGAAATCATGTATGAATCCAAATATCTCACAAAAAATATTCAAATAAAAGAAAATAAAATATTTAAAAGTATAAAACATTTAATAAGATATAGCTCTTTAGCACAAGTCCTAAGATGACTTTTTGATCTCAATCGCATGTCTTTTGGAATTGCTAGAAATTAGCATAGTAAAAAAAATAAATGATAATGAACTACTATTTTAATATTAAGTAAAAATAGGTTGAAGAAGAAATAAGAATAATTTATGCAATGTAATATGACAAAATCAAAGCATGTAAAGGAGTCTGTTAGAAGACTTGGAGTTCTAAAGTGATAAAAAAAATCAAAGCCATAATTTTAGAGAAATAAGATAAAAATATATTATAAAGTTGTATTCTAAGATACTAAAGAGATTGAGTGTAGCAATTCTGATAGTATGGGTAGTTATAAATTGAAATATCATGAAAATCATGCCCAAGTCATAAAAAATAAAATATTTTTAAAAATATTTAACAAAATATTTAATTAAATAGACCTTGTCTAGAGGAGTTCAATGAAGTTTGTTTTATCTTAATTATAGTGAATTGTACTACTAAATAAATAAAAATAGCAATGATATAACAATGTGATATAATCAAATTAAAATGGTGTAAACATCTCATGTGAGGAGAGGTATATTTTCATAGTAACATAAGTAAAACAATTTATAAAATTTAAAGAAATGAGATAAATTTTTTTGGTAAAGTTGTATTTCGAGATACTATGAGAATCAAGTGTGTTCCCATAGATTTTCAAATTTGGTACAAATTAAAATACATCACAAAGCATGATAAAACCTTAGAAAACAAAAATTTTAAAATTAAAAAAATTTAATTGGATAGATTTTGTCAAGATGAGTGTGACATTCATTTGATCTCAATTTGACCTTTACTAATTATAATACAAATTACTTAAGTAAATAAGTATAAATAATAATAAGTTCTTTTTTTAAAGTTAACTTATTATTTACTAAAACAAACCTGAGTTAAATTGAAGAAATGTTATATAACCAAAACAACACAATGTAAAGGTCACTTGAAAAGATGTTTTATGTAAATACGAATACAACTAAATCAATGTGAAAGCTTTCAAGAAATGAAAAATGTTTATAAGAAAGTTGCATTTGTAGTCCTCATAAAGCTAGAAAAAATAATAAAAAATTTAAAAATATATGAACAAAAATGTAAATGGATAGTGCTCATTCAGACATGACCAATACATTTCTTGATCTCAATCAAACTCACTAGAAATTACTCTGAATTAACAAATTAAAAATGCATAAATAATAATAGGTTATTATTTTAGTAAAAAGCACACATACTGTAAAGCAAAATTGAGAAAATTTAGATAATGTCATAGAACAAAAAATAGAGCAATATGAAGCCCAATTTTATGAGATTTATAGTTACCTAGAAAAATAATTAAATTAAAGAAAAAAATTTGAAGAAATGAAGTAAATGTTTTGGAATAATTGCATTCCAAGAAACTATGATTATTGGGTGTAGTATCTCTGATTTAAAATCATATTAGAATTATAAAGTCTCTTGAAAGTTATGAAAAGTTTAGAATGAAAAACATCTAAAAAAATAAAAAAAAAATAGATATGGCTTTACGAGATGAGCCTATTGACTTTTGATTGATCTTGATCTAAACTCATTTGGGACTATTGCATTTTAGAGATTTAAATAATCCAAAATAAAAATAAATTATTTTTGTAATAGTACATAAATATAATTTAAGCTAAGATAAGAAAAATTTAAGCCATATAATATAAAAAAGGAAACAAATGTAAAGGTCACACAAAAAGAGATTTATAGTGCACAATAATATAAAAAATCAAAGTAAAAACTTGAAAAAATGAGGCAAATAGTATAAAAAAGTAGCATACCAAGTCAATAAGGAGATTAAGGGTAAAATCTTCGATCATCAAATCAAGTATGAATAAAAATTATATATTGAAGCATGTCAAAACCATAAAAAGTGAAATATTTCAATATATAGAAATGAATATTTAATTAGATAGTGCTCATGAGTCTTGTATAATAATGATTTTTTGGTCATGATAGAACCTTGGTTGGAACTTCTATGAATTATTAAAATAAATATCCATAGAAATTAATAAATTATTCTTTTATTACTAAATAGATATATATTCAAGTTTAATAAAAATTGATTGAATTAATGTAATACAACTAAATCAAATAGTATAAAAGTCATTTTAGAGGAGAATTAGGTTTTAATATGATATAATCAAATCAAAGTAAAAACTTTACGGAGATGAGAACTATTATATAGGAAAGTTTTATTAAAAATTCTAAAGATTGCTAAGAAATCGGGTGTAAAATCCTTATTCATCAAATTAGGTACCAATTGTATTATCTCATAAGACATGCCAAAACCTTAGAAAATATAAATCCTAAAAATATAAAAAATAATATTTAATAAGTTATAGCTTTGGAGGAGAGTCCAACAACACTTGTTTTAACTCGATCATACAACGTTTGGAATTATGATGAATTACCAAATTAAATGATCATAAATAATAAAAAAATATTACTTTAATATTATTGAAATTATAAAAAATTTAAAATTAGATAAATTTGAATATTATAATGTAACCAGTTTAAAGTGACGTAAATGTCACACAATAGAAGATTTAGAAATATATAGTAATATAAACAAATCAAAGCAAAATAACTGAAGAAATTAAGAACATATGGTGTAACATCCTTGGTCATCCAATAAACTAATAATAAGAATATCTTATAAACTGTGCTAAATCCATAGAAATAAAATACTTTATAATATTAAAAATAATATTTAATTATATAAAGCCCATAATGATGAGTGAAACATTGTTAATTTTTGCCCCATCAACCTCGAATGGAAATAACACAAATTGCCAAAGAAAATAAACATAATCAATAAAACTATATAATTTTCAAAAAACTAAATATGTATGAAATGTGAAATAACATAAATTGATGCAATGTGATAAAGTATAATCGAAGTAATGTAAAGGATAATGGAAGGAGACTTAGATTTTCATAATAATATGACCAAATCAAAGTAAAAGATTTGAAGAAATAAGAAACTTATTTAGGAAAGCTACAATCCAAAGTATAATGGAGATTGAGTTTAACATCCTTAATCACCAAATTAATCATACACAAAAGTGCATTGTTAAGAATTACAAAATAATGAAATAAAATATCAAAAAGTATATCAAATAAATATGTTATTTGATATACCACTCCAAGATGAGTCCAATGATGTTTGTCTTATTTCATTAGACTATAATTAAAATTTCTACGAATAACAACTTAAAAAAAAAATAATAATATATAATTATTTCAGTATTTACTACATTTATATTAAAGCTTAAATGAGAAAAATTAAAGTAATATAATGCAACCTAATCAAATGATGTAAATGTCACACAGAAGGTGATGAATTATTCTATAGTAATCTAAGTAGGATGAAGTAGAAAATTTGAAGAAATCAGATTAATTTTATAGGAAAGTTCCATTCCAAGATACTAAAAAGATCAAGTGCAAAATCTTAAATCATCAAATTTTGTAAAGTTCAAAATATCTCATAAAACATATAAAAATATTTTTAAAAAATATAATATTTATAAAGATCACATGATAGAAGATTTAAGGTTACATAGCAATGTAATCATACCAAAGAACAAATGTTGAAGAAAAGACTACAATTATTGAGGAAAGTTGTACTCCAAGATGTTAAGAAGATCAAATTATTAATCGTCAAATTAGGCACAAATTAAAATATCTCATAAAGCTTGCAAAAATTTAAGAAAATGACATATTTAGAAAAATCAAAAACATATTTAAAATGACAAAGCCTATTATTATTAATCCAATGATATTTTTTAAGTCTACATTGGAACTTATTTGGAAATATTGTAAATTATTGAAGTAAATAAACATAGATAATAAAAATTTCTTAATTTAATACTAACTTGATAAGTATTAAAGTTGAAATAAGAATAATTAAATTTTAGTATGAAAAATCAAGTGATAATGACTACATTAGAGGAGAAATAGAGTCTCATAGTAATATAACCAAATCAAAGAAAAAGATTTTAAGAAATAAGGTAACTTACACAGTAAAGTGGCCTTCAATGATACTAATGAAATTGATTATAAAATTCTTTATTTAAAATTAAGTAATCAAAATGTCTCATAAAATTAGCCTAAACCTTAAAAAACAAACATTTAAAAAATAAAAAAATATTTCAGTAATTAATGTCATCGACATGAATCAAAAATTGAATGTTTTGTATGAATCAAAAATTGTTTTGAATTTTTGCAAATTACTAAAGTAAATAATTGTGAATAATAATAATTTATTATTATTATGCCTAATAAATTTAGAACAAAAGTAAAATAACATTAGTTGAAATAATAAAATATAACCAAATCAAAATGATGCAAATGTCACTTGTGATTAGATTTAGAGTTACTAATATAACCAAATGAAAAAAATTGAAGAAATGACATATATTATATAAGAAAGTTCCTCTCCATGGTACTATGGATATCAAGAGTAGACATTTCTATTTACAAAGTCATGCATGCATCATAATATATTATAAAGTATGCAAATAACCTAATAAATTAAATGTTTGAGAAATATAGAAATACTCAATTAATTTGATAGACATAGTTGAAATGAGTCTGACAATGTTTGTTTTGTCTTGGCTAGACTTGTTTTGAAATTATTAAAAATTTGACAAATTTAAAAAGCATAAATAAGAATAAATTATTGATTTAATATTAATTAAATAATTATTAAATCAATAATAAGAAAACGTGAAGTAATGTGGCATAACAAAACCAAACCTCTATAATGGTGACCTTAGAGGACATTTAGTTTAGCATAGTGAATGGTTTTAAGAGAAAAATTGGAATTAAAAGTTACATTTGTAGATACTAAGGAGATTAAGTACAAAATCTTTGATTCTCAAATTAAGAATAAAAAATATCACAAACTACCATAAGGGCCAAGAAAATAAAATATTTTTAAATATAAAAATTAAATATTTAACTCGATAGAGCTCATTGAGTTGGGTTCCAAAGAGAATTGTTTGACCACATTCAAACCTAATTCGAAACTATTTTGAATTACTAATTTAAATAAACATAAATAATTATAAAGTATTTCTTTAATACTAAATAAATATTTAATAAAGTTGAAATAAAATAAATTGAATCAATGTAATATAACAAAATGAAAGTCACGTAAAAGTCACTAGAGATGAGACTAAGAGTTACCTAATAATACAACAAAATTGACAAAACATTTTCACTGAAATAGAAAATTGCAAGGAAAAGTTGAATTATAAGATGCTGAGGACAACAAGTGTAATATCCTTAATCATCACATCATGTAGGAATTGAAATGTAATCTAAAGTGTGCAAAAACTCTAGAATTAGATAAAACTCATCGAGATGATTCTAATAATATTTGATAATTATTTAAATGTTTAGTAAGTGTATTATAAAGAAATTAGGTAAATTGAATCAGTGTGATATTATAGTTTTGTAGTAATATAACAAAATCAATTATAATTAGGTGGTTGATTGTAATATCATTTATCACAAAATAAGAAGGAAATCAAAATGTCTCAAAAGTCTTAACATAGCCCTTGAAAGTAAAACAATTAGAAATAAATAAATTAATATTAATTTGATGGAGCTCATTGAGAGGTGAAAAATATCTTTGTTTTTCACGATTTGATCTGGTTTGAAAATACTGAAAGTAGCCCATTTAAATAGGCATATATAATAAAAATTTATTATATTAATGTTTATTAAATTTATATAAAAAAAATTAATAAAGTGAAATAATGTAATAAATTAAATAAAAGAAATATATAAGTCGTATAATCTGAGATTTGGGAAAACATAATAATATAACCAAATAAAAAAAACATCTAAAAGAATAAGATAAATTATATTTAAAAACTATATTCTAATAAAGGAAGAAGATCAAATGTAACATTCACAATCTTCAAATTATGTGCAAATTGAGGTGTCTTCAAAACTATGCCAAAAGCCGAAAGAATAAAGCATTTAGAAAACAAAATAAAGTTTCAAATGATTTGGACTTATTGAGACGAGTTCAATTATGCTTGTTTCATCTCAATAAAATATCATTTTAAATTATTGAAAATTACCAAAAGTAAATAAGAATAAATAATAATCAATTATTATTTTAAAATTAAACAAATATATATTAATCCTAAAACGAGATAAGTTGAATGAATGCACTATAACCACATCAAAGTGATGTAAATCTGAAACAGGAGTACAACTAGAGTTTTGTAGTAATATGGCCAAATCAAAGTAGAGCATAAAAATAAATTTAATAAATAATATAGAAAAGCATCATTCAAATATACTAAGGAGATAATTCCTAACATTATCAATCATTAAATGAAATACAAATCAAAATAACACATAAAGCATGACCAAATCATAAGCAACTAAAATATTTTGAAATATAAAAAGATTATTTAATTGAATAAAACTCATCCAGATGAGTCTAGTGAAGTTTGTTTCAATTTGAATGGACCTTATCTAGAATTACTACAAGTTATAGAAATAAATAAATATAAAAAATCATGAATTATTGTTTTAAATTTAAATAAATATACATTAATGATAAAAAGAGATAAATGTTATCAATTTAATATAGAAAAATCAATGCCATATAATAATCACGTGAGAGAATATTCAAAGTTACAAAGTAATACAACCAACTCAAACTCAAAAATTTTACAACTTGAAATAGATTATGCAAGAAGTTCCATTTTTCGAAATTAGGGACATCAAGTGTAACAACTTAATTCATAATATTAGGTATGAATCAAATTGACTGATCAACTTAATTTGATAGAGCTCGAAGCTTTGAGTCCAAGGATATTTATTTGATACCAATTGGACTTTCTTCTGAATTTTCACAAATTACCAATGTGAATAAGCACAAATAATAGCAATAATTATATTAAAGAAATATATATTTAAATTGAAAAGAGATAAATTTTTTAAATTTAACGTATAATAACTGATGCGATGTTAAGCTCACACTATGGGAAAATTAGAGTTTCTTACTAATTTAACCAAATCAATGAAAAAAATTTCTCAAAATGACGTAATATTTGAGAGAATGTTGCAATCAGACTAAGGAAATCTATTTTAAAAGTTTAAATCATAAAATTAGATAAGAATCAAAATGACATAGTGTTTAAAATCTATAGAAAAAAATATAAAAATGAGTTTTAACTTGATAGTACTCAACAAGACATGTCGAAGGAGTTTGTTTTGTCTCCATTAAAGCATACGCAGAATTACAAAACATTATCAATGCAAATAAATGAAAATAATAATAAATTGTTACTGTAATATTAAGATGATATAGATTAAAGTTGAAAAGAGTTAAATTGAAGCAATGTAATATAACCAAATCAAAGCTATATAATTGTCATTGGATAATCAATTTAGTGTTACATAGTAATATAACAAAATCAAATAAAATTTTTTGAAGAAATGAGATAAATTACTCAAGAAAATTATTTTCCAACATACTAAAGAGATTCAATGCATCTTCCTTGATTATCAAGTTATGTAGGAATCAAAATACCTCATAGAGTACATAAAAAAAATAGGAAATAAAAGTCAAAGAAATATAATAAAGTAAATTTCTAATTGGATAGAACTAGTCAAGATGAGTCTAATAATGTTTGTTGCATCTCCATCAAACCTTGTTTGAAACTACAATAATTTACCAAAGTAAATAAACAATAATTATATTAAATTGTTATTTTAATATTAAATAAAGTATATTACAGTTGACATCTAATAAATTGAGGTAACATAATGTAACAAAACTAAAGACATGAAAGGGTCATAGAAGAAGATAATTATAGTCAAATAGTAATATAATTAAATAACAAAAAAAATTTGAACAAATGAGAAAAATTATGTGAGAAAACTAAACTCCAAAAAATTATAGGGATCAAGTGTGACATACTTAACCGTGAAATCAAGTGCAAAAGAATGTCTCAAAAAGAGTGTTAAAATTAAAGAATATAAAATTCCAAAAACTTTAATAAAGAATATTTAATTTTATAAAGCTCGTAAAGGTAAATTTTATAGGTTTTATTTCATCTCAAATGAATCTCATTTTAACTTTCTATAAATTACAAATTAAGTATGGATAAATAATAGAAAATAAAAGTTTCATATTTATAAAATACATTTTAAAATAAAAATAAGATAAATAAAAGCATTGTAATATAACCAAATCAACGAGATGTAAAGATCACATGATAAGAGAATTATAGTTTTGTAGTAGCACAGCCAAACAAAAACAAATTGAAAGGAATGAAGTAATAAGTTGTAGAAAACTTAGGGATTATGGATCTAGGACAATCTCAACTGCAACAATCTCAATCATCAGGTCATGCATGAATTAAAAATTCCTCACAAAGTATTTAAAAACCATAAAAATAAATAATTTTAGTGAAAAAAGTGATTATGTTATTAGATAAAGCTCCTTAAGGTCAATGAAATTATGTTTGCTTCCTCACCAATAGACTTTATTTGGAAATATATTGAATTAAAAAATTAATTAAACAAAATAATGATAAATTTTTATTTTGATATTAATTAAATATTTATAAATATATATAATTTTAAATTAATTAAATCTAAACAAGGTAAAATAACCAAATCAAAGTGTTGTAATGGTCATAGGCTGGAATAATAAGAGTTTCATAGAAAATAACAAAATGAAAAATAAACATTTGAATAAATGTGATAAATAGTATGTGAAAAATTTATTTAAAAATGCTAAGAAGATTAAACATAACATCCTTCATCGTCAAATAAGGTATGAATGAAATATTTCATAAAATGAGCAAAAACTCGAAAACAATCTTTAACTAGATTTTTAAATGGAATAAAAAGTTTACATGAGACCCTAGGTGTTGAAAATGTTGACTATAAATTTTAAATTATTTTGAAGTCATCTTTCCACCCATATTGCTATAGTCTAAAGGCACACATTTTATCTAGGCTTATTTACACATAAATTTACCTTAGAATATTTTACAATTAATATAGTACTTTTGTCTTTTACTATGCAATCAAGTAGGAATGAATACTTTGGTGAAAAAAATTAAATATTAAAAAATATACTAATTTTACTTGTATTATGGAATCATCACATAATATAAGATGTTAGCTACGAGATGAGACAAAGTGTTAAACACAGGTGGTCCTATGAAAACTTGATAAAATATTATTTATACATGTGCAACACCCACGCAATATAGGTGTTGCTCTATTTCTCCAAGGGGGTAAGTAGTCGTATAGAACTGTTATGCCTTGTAAAATTCAATATCCTTGTCATACTTTTATGGTCAATTCATTCGTAGAAATAGAACAGATGTTTATACTAGGTGATTAGGTATGTGTTACAGTTTGCCTTATCATATATGTACCACACATCATAATAATATGACAATGTTTTTTGGGACATGATACTTGTGTCATAAGCATTAAGCAAAGTAACTTGCATTTATGACTCCATTATTTTGTAGAAGTGATGCTTTATTTATAGTGAGAGTAGTACATGTCAATGTCTTTGAATTACAATAATTTTCATGTTATTGTATGAGAGATGAAAATCTGGATTTGAATTATCTTTTGGTTCATATATATATGATGTCCTTATGGTGTCAATATGATTATTTTTTTTTTGTTAAAAATACTAATCAAAATTAGCTATTAGTTACATGATGTGCATATGATAGGATCATGCATTAATATCCTTGGGTTAGATAATGATTAGTGATTGATAACTAATTTGACTAGATTTTTAAAAAAATGATTATTTGTATTTTAGGATTGTTTGGAGTTGGAGAGAATTATATGTTAATTTACATATCTATCTTGCTTTACTTTAATGATATTTTAGTGAATTCACTATTTAAATATATTTTTTTCATAGGACCTTATAATTAAGATATATAATATATTTCTTTATCCTATTGTTGGGACTTTGTATTTTCTTTTTGTTTCTATCCTCTAGCTTGTATTTTTTCTGGCCTTTTCATTTTTTGGCCTTTTGGCCTAAACATTTTTAATTTCCTTTTTCCTGATAATTTCTATAGTACTTTTGACTAGTGTTCTAGGATTCAATGCGCTACTTTCTATGGTGTTTTGTCTAATGATTATAAACTCTTATTGGCAAGTGTGTAGCATTTTTTGGGAAACTAGCTTTCATAAAATGTATTTCATTTTCTTAAGGTGTTGAACTAAGTTTGAATTCAACAATTTAAAAAGAATTTTCTTATATTTTCTTAATGCTCATTCACTAAACTTTTTAAAGTTAACAATTATTTTTTTAAAAAAAAATTTTATATCCCTTCAAGAAAGGGAAAAATTTTTGTTGCAATACTTTTAAGACTATTTAAGTTTATGATTTTCAAAATTCATGAACAATGGGCTAGACATCAAGCTCCTTTATTGCAAAAATTTTCCTTCACAAAGTAGTACAGTAGATATTCATATAAAAAAGGTATTGCTTTATGATTTCTTTTCATTGCTATTGTATTTAATAGTCTTATCTTACTAGAACAGCTTTTATTGAACTGTCACGTAAATATGATTAAGTATTAAGTGTATTTACTTTTTATGAAAAGTTTGCATTCCAATAGAACAAAACATGAAGGTACTAAGTTTACATTATGAATGAAACATAATTAGATATTACCAACAAACAGTTCAATATGGTCAAAAAAAGAAAGCAAAATATTCAATATCAAAAAAGATAGATGACATATCTAAAACCTTGAAGGACTTAAAAAAATGGAGGTAGTTTTAAAACAAACTAAACTCTTCAACACAAATGAAAATAGAATTTGGGCACTCACAACTGATGAAAACTTTAGCACTCGATCAGCATGGGATTCAACTAGTAGAAAAATTCTAATACTGAATTCAAGGAAGAAGATTTAGATTTTTTAAATGTGCATTTAAACTATTATTTCCATTTTGAGAAGTTTTAATAGTCTTCTAAAATTCTCTAAGGGTTTAAGAAAGATCAACTTTTAGAAGGATTGAAAGGGCCCTCATAACTCTAATGAAGGCTCAATCGGCCATGCAATTATATGTTGATAAGAAAACAAGGCATAGTCTATCATTGCTAATGTTCTTCAAACTAAACAAATAAAAATAACAAAAATTATCTACAAAATAATACATTAGTGGACGTAATGAAACAAGGACATTGCTTGAAGAGAAGGCATTCTAATCTATCTTCTTATTATTTTATGGGACATATGGTATTGTTACACCCTTGTGTTTGATTAGTCAAGCATAAATATTTATATCTCATATAGGCTTGCTTTAAATAAAATTATTAATATTTAATTAAGTTAAGCCATGAACTTTAAATGTCTAAAATAGTGTCCTTCAAGGCTCTTGGAGTCATGGCAAGCTTTAAGGGAATTAAAGACATGTACTAAAATTTTCATACTTGAATTTTTTTTATTTTTCTTGAATTTGATATGTCCAAATTTTGAGATGACGTGGCACAATAGTAGTATTAATATTTAAAATATTATAAGTTTAATAATTGTTGAATTTTTATTTTTGGGTCAAGCATTATTAATGAAAAAGTATAGACATTGGTGTTTGATTTTTTTAAAATTATTTAGGAATTATTTTTCATGAATTTCTTTTCATAGTCATTTAAAAAACTTATAATACTATGATAATATAAAATTACTTTGGTACACTTATATTAAAAATTTTGGTACAAAAATTCTCACAAGACACCGTAAAAAAATGTTAGTCTCGGGAATTTTCACTATAGCATTGGGCGGGTCGACCAAATTTTTGGACTGACTGAGAAGGGGAACCCATAGTCCAAAGGAAGAAGGCCGTAGGCAATGCTGAACGGAACACGGCAAATTAAGGCCGCAGAGAATGGAACACAACGAATTCAGAACGCAGGCAATGCTAAACGGAATAGTGTGAGATCAAGTCAACCCAAGCCAAGTGATGAAATCTTGGTCAAGGAAGGGGGAGCCAAGCCCAAAGCGGCTCGATAGTCGTACGAACAAATTCCTTGTACAACACAATGAAAAAATTATTTGGACGATATGGTACTAATGTCCAACCTGATTATCAAAGAAGGTGTAAGGGGCAAGTGCGATCGGACGACTGAGATTAATCAACGTAAAATGACAAGAAGGAGAATCGAACCCGGGCTGAGAAAATATGCGAAGCGTAATCACTGGGGTAACTATTTCAATTTGAATAATTTCTGGACAAATTATACTAATACATGCGGGTCTCCTTCACACGATCAAAAGGTCCAGATCAAGGCCGCTTAGATCCAACCGTCGGGATTAATCTCGAAGGTTAAAAACGAGATTCAATCAGAAACAACCATTTTTGGGGGCCCCGAATTGGACGGTGGCTGCTTTCCATCCATTACCCAAATAGCTAGTTAGTTTTAGAGCCATTGGGAGTGATTCTAGTACTCAAATTTAAGCTCTATAAATAGGGAAGGATGAAGAACTTCTAGTGTTCACAATTGTCATATTCTCAAAGCTTTCAAATCACGATTTCGAGCAATTTCAACTGCATATGGTGCTTCTAAATTCATAAAGAGAAGTTGGCAAGAATGATTCCAAAATTAGAGGTTTTTGCTCAACTAGTTTCAATTTCTTTTCCTCCCTATTTTTTGTATTGAGTTTGTCTCATTCCCATTTTAAATTGTATTAAGTTTATACTTTGTTGCAAATTTTTGTATTTCTTTCTTTGGGGTAAGGGCATCCCAGCAATTGTGCACAAGCCCGGGGTTTGAGTTGAGCCCTGAAAAACTCAAGTGGGTTCGAGATTAGCCGTAGGTAAAATCCCAAGTAGGTTTGAGGTGAACATTGCAAAAAACATCGCTTGTAATTTGGTGTTTTTAGTGGTTTTTTCCCAACACCAGCTGGGGGTGGATGTAGGCTCGATTTTGAGTTGAATCATCTTAAAAATCTTTTATGTACTATTTTTTTCTTATTCTTGCTAAAAATATTTAAGTTTTAATTGAAACCAAAAATCGTAAGAAAATTTTATTTACCACAATTCACCCCCCCTCTTGTGGGATTGTCTTAAGCACAAAGAACTTTAGGTATGCTAATAACCAAAATATCCATGAGGAAGTTAATCAACCTATAAACACCATTACCAATGATGTCATATTGAATTGTTAAAACAATATTACCTGCATTACCACCACACAAACATCTTAAGAGGATCATCAATTGGCTCACCTTGGTTTTGTGCCACATTCAATTATATGGTACAAAGACTATGAATTTGTGAATTGGTGTTGTCCACATAAAATAAATAAGCTAAATGTTCATGGTTTCGTGAATAATCACGATAGGTAGATTTGTTTTATTTGAATTATATGCAATCACAAAAGACAAATAATGGAATCCATTTCTCACAATGTGGTCAATAAATCATTATTAGAAACTAAAGGATTGTCTATGCTCCTTGGTATTTTTTTGAGTAATGACATTAACGTACATAAGTTAGACATTAAATTGGGCGATATAGTAATCCTTAAAATAGAAAAAGTAAAATGAACATTCTTTCTGAGCTATCAAACATTATTCAACAAATTAAGAATAAGGCAAGAGTAATAACAATACACTAGAGTTACATTCACAAAGAGGTAAATTTAATGGTAAATTACGGCATAAAAATGGTAGTATAATCTAAAAAGTTATACAATAGGGGCGTTCAAAACAATTCAAAGATATGCAAAGCTATTGGTCGAATAGATAAAGCTTAAATCTCATGCATTAATATGTTGTACTAGATATGAAGCATCACCTTACTGTATTAGTTCTAATATCATGATAGATTTTTTTTACTTCACATGGCATTATCTTGTATAATATGACATTCATCATAATACTATGCAAAACACATATTACTAACAAAATAATAGCATCATAATAGGATCATTTGACTTATCTTAGTTATCTCTAATTAGGCTTTATAGACTTACTTGAGTAAAATCATGTCAACATAAAAGTAGCAACTTGCAACTTCAAATCAAAAGCAATGGACATTTACAACAAGCCATCATTTGTACTATTCATATTTCGAGATCATCATGCCTTTTAAAAACATTTTCTTAAACATAAATGTAACAAAAATTCAATAATCACAGTATAAAATGTATAGAAAATTCATAATATAATGACATTCATAATAATATCATGTCAAGTTTACAAAAACTTTTGACCATCAATTAAACAAAAGCATAAATATATTATCCAAAAAAAACCATTTTAATCTACTCCATTCTGCACAAACAACTACAAAAGATAAATAAATAAACTTAGCAAGAAACTACCAAGCTTAATATAATAGTCTAATTGCACCATATGTCTAATAAAAAAAATGATTACAAAAAATGTTAAATCGACCACTACTGATGCTGAAATAAAGATGGCGAATTGTCCAACAAATGCACTCATTTTGATATTCTCCAGCTTCTAAGCTATTGAACCCTTTCCTCCCAAATCCAACAAAAATATAAGGGGCTATACTTGAAGCCTCATTATGGAATTCTTGATCCATAATATGAAACTAATATTTAGTGGCCAAGAAGTTTGCAACAATTGAGTAAATCATGTTAAAAAGTGGAATTTATTAACTATCACATGACATCATCATCTACCTGCTATATATATATATATATCTTATATTGTAGCTTAATACCTCTTGTCTCATCTAACACACACTTTTATCCATGAGATTCATGATAGGTCTTCGAACCACTTTCACATTAGATGATCTAGCACTCAACAAAGGGGTGTTGATCACATGGGCCATCCCCACGTGGTTCAAGGAGTCCTCAAAAACCATATGTGCTCCCCTTAAAAATATAGGATATCATGTGACTCCCATAGGGCTAAATGTGTAATAGTTCCCTCATGGGACAACTTTTATGATCACATTTAGCCAATTCTATAAAGTCTTATAATGTAATCTAGCATTCCCAACCTTATGTAACTACCTCATTACAAATACAATAGAGTAGCTTAACTTATCTCATGAACGAAAGGCATCATCAAGGGTCCAAAACAATTGATCCACACTTGATCAAAGAAATGACCTTAAGGTGTAGCATCCTACTAAGTCTATTCCATAACTATCTAGGATTCTTCAAGCCCTAAGGAAATTTAGGTTTTATACCTTAAGCTGATTCTCATTTATCTAATGACATTATCAACAAATTATCATAAGGCTTCTTCTAAAACCCAATTTTGCTATTTATAATGTCATAACTAATTTTCTTGTATTTATTCTTACCCTTATTTTGCTTAAGACCATTTCTTATATAAGCCAACCTTAGTGTTTACATAACTTTTCCTTTTTCTCTTAGGTTCCATTTATAGTTGATTATCATTGCAATAATGTCTATGTGCATGCAAGTATTATTAATGACCCTTGTGTCCTAAAGACAACCTTGAGTTAGCATACCTATCCTAATGCTTCTCCTAAGGCATCACTTGTTCTCATGATCTTCATGTAGGGTCTTATCATATGCCCAAAGAGATTAAATAAGGTTATTCATGCTCTTATCCAAAGGACACAATCAACAAATGGGTCTAGCCTAAATTTTTACCATGTTATTTCCTTAGGAAAGCATTGTCGATTTCAATGTCTTATTACAAGCTCTTTTACTTTCTTCTAAGGCCTCAATAAGGAGCTTCACCAACCAATCCTTGATTTGTAATATTCATAGAACTTTGATAATGGCATTTGTGTAGCCCATCATTAAGACATTTGATTATAGATTCCTTTTCCATGAATTAATTCTAAGCCTTTAGGCATAATTTTGAGGCTAATATTAGCTTACATAGCTATATCTAAGCACCTCAAATGTATAATTTAAGCTCTATTATGGATTATCCATATAACCTTCAAGTCTAACCATAGCCTTAGCACTTCTAGTCATAACTAAATCTTTGGTATCCAACCATATCTCTGCACAACCTCGCCTTCTTCATAGGCCTAAATCAAGCTCTCCAAAGCTCCCAACCAAAAACAAAGGGCAACACATGCACACACACCATAGAAACCATCTAGATTCTCTTAAAGGCTTAACCCTGTGCCTCCAATGACTTATCAGAGCCTTGGTTCCATGCTTTCAAAGCAAACCTATGGTAAGAGATAATTGGCCATAATATTTGATATAGGATATTAACAATAGTTCTATGTTTCATATCATGGTTCACCATCAAATAAGTTTTAATTTTTTTATATAATAGATGGCATACTTCTATACATGGTTTTGAAAAAAATATACACATTTATATCATGTCATGAAGTGAAATCGAAGTATTGTTTTTGCTTGGTTGAGATTTTATATTTCTTATAGGTTACTACTTGTAATCACATTTACATAAAAGCTTGGAGTTTAATCTTCTGCATAGAAATAAAAAATAAAACAAACAAACCTTTTCTTAGTTTTGTGACCCATACATATTAGAATTTGTTATACTATGGTTGAATAGTTTTATGATATTAATCATAAATTTTTTTTATATTGTAAAGATATTTAGACTATCAACAAGGCTTTAAAATTAGAATAATTCATGATCATGTCTTAATTATGAGGTATTTTGCAACTACAGATAATAATTCTAAAACCATCTTCTTGTTAGTTCAATGAGTAATGCCAAACATGCAAGCATATGAAAGGAATTTGACTTACATTAACAATTTAGTTTATGTCACAAATTCTTGCATAATTTCTTTAACAAAATTACATAATAAATGGATTATAAGTAAACATTATATGCTTACAAAATACACTTTTGTCATGAGTAGAAAATGTTCCACGTTTTTAAAAATAAGGTTCATGGAATAAAATTGACTTTTATTAACCAAATCCCATTCCCTAGGTTCTGCATTCCATTTGAATAAGACAATTCTTTTTCAATCTTTCTTAGATCACTGATAGATTTATTGTATGTTCAAAAGGGTCATCTTACCTAAAAAGTCATGTAGACTTCTTCTCCTTGGATAGCTCTTTCTTAGTTTCAAAACAGAACCCTCTTTGTTCTGTTTTTCATGGCTTATCTTGCTTTCCACTTGGTATTCCCATAGTTAGCCATGCCAAATCACCCTTATGGCTAGAATTTTCTAATACCCATACACAAACATCTTAGAGCTTAAATTGCCTCCTCCATACCTCCTTAAAGCACATATTGTCTTTAAGAAAAACTAGTTTTCTTGCTTTTAGCCATGGTTCACCCATTCATGTTAAACCTCACTCCATTTTTCATCATTTTGGCTTGTCATATCTAGCTACCAAAATTTAGTAATCTATTTATGATATGACCAAAAGATATTTTGACATCCATTCTTCTTTCTCGTATATTTTATCTTAAGATATTCCTATATGCAACACAAACCATTTTCCCTTATTAATCCTCTTATCATGACTAAACAACTAACTCCTAATTTTAGAAATACTATCTATATTATCATTTTGCAAACATTACTAGAAAATAATAAGGATAGGTGTTGATAAAAATAACATAAATAAAATTACAAGATGATTTTAATGCATGAAGCCTAGTCATATCATCGCTTATGTCATATAACTCAAGTCTTTGGACACAACCAAAATTCAAATTCTCACATTTCAGATTTAAAAATCCATTGTTTAATTTATTCTTATTAAAAGATTAAACATATTCAATTTGAATTTTAAATTATAATTAACAAAAAGAACACACTTTGGTCAACAAGATTGAAATAATATGGTAAAAAGTTTTGGCTATAATAATACTAAGCTGACACTTTTAGATTTTTGATTACATATGCTCTAGAATACCTTATATTGTTCACTTTAGGTCCACTTCATGTCATTACAATAGCACTTCGACACTCTAGTGGGTAAATATGCTCCAAAAACTCTTTTCTAAGCCATATATTATGATAATTATGGAACCTACAACTTTTCTCCAATATGTATCTTCAATGTTTTTAAAATTAATTTTGATTCATTTTCATACGTCAACATTAGATCCATGAGACAACAGCAAACTTCTTGTACAAATTATTTAGATAATTCCACAACCATATATTTGATTTGACACATCTAATGCATTAAAGTAATGCATTATCAAAAATTTGTCATGACTCATGACATAATATTATACTAATCATAATGTGTTTAAAAAATTTGTGTCATAATGGATTGGCATTGTTGTGCCACTCTACACAAACTTTGTTTATTTTAGTTGTGTGTAGCACATTCAATGAAGCTGACCCTCCCAATCAATAAATTTAAGCAATGCGTGCTTGTAGTTAGATGTAGTTAGTCATTGACTCATCAAATTGAGCCCTCTATTGGTAGAAGTTGTGATGTCAAATGCCTAACAAGAGTATTGCAACCTCTCAAAGCATGTTTTATAAACAAACTTTAAGTGATACAAATCTAAAATGCATGAATGAATTGAATTGGAATTTGTTCAAAATATTTATCAAAATAATGGTCATAAAAATTTATATTTAAGCATACGATTGCAAATATCTCATAAAGAGAATGTTCTAATGGGTCGATTGTAATTTTAGGAGGAAAATCACATTTTCTATGAATTTGTAACATTATTATTAATACAAAAGTTCACATTTTAATGCTTTTATTTAATAAGAGGATAAACTTCTCCCTTACCCAAGAGGAAATTACTCTTTTGAGGAAAACATTAGAATAGAGAGAGTGAGATAAAGGAGAGGGAGACGATCGCTATTAAGGAAGAAAGAATGGATAGGATGCCATCCTTTATGGAAAAATGATATTATGAAAGGAAGGAGTGAGCTTATGATTTTTTGCTTTTCTTTGTAACACTAGCTTGTCAAGGTAAGGACCCTTCTCAAGCTTTCTCTATAAGTAGAGGCTACCTATGAGCTAGAACAAGGGTGAAAAGTGGTTGGATCCTATTAAAACTTTTAGATAAAAATTATCATATATGATGGTCAATAAGGTCATACTTGTACAACTATGACTATAAGGATTAGAATGCTTTCATAATATGTGCAGAAGGGAGGTGCCTTAAAATCATATTAGTGCAATTAGTGCTTCCTACTTGTACGATGATGTAAATTGAGCACACAAATATATTATCTATCATACAAGTATGAAAGTCCTAATGGACTTGAATGATTAAGGTACGGTACTACATGTTAAATGATAGATCAAAATGGTATGAAACATGGATAGAACATGTACAATATGGTTTTTGATATCTCAATAACATTTGTTCCATGATTAGTTGTTTGATTACCATTAGGCATGAATTGTATAGACGATATGTGATATCGATCTATACGATATGAAATTAGAAAATAACTAAGTGATGTTTTTGTAATATGAAATAATAATTAAATTATTAAAATTATTTGATAAACATGTTCACTATGATCATTTATTCAATCCCTAATATAAGCCATTGATAGCATTAGATCATACAAGTGTGATAATTATATTTTATTGGTAATATTATCACAATGCAATGATATAATCATTGTAAAGCTCTTACTATATTATATGATAGGGTTTCTCTTGCTATAAAAAAGGATGTCAACAAAACAAAAGAAGATATTTTCTTAAACTTAGCTTTTAGATTGTACATTTATAATGGAAATTGAATTGTTATTACTAAATATTGATGTTAAATCTTCTAAAGAATGAGAAGATTAGATAAACTGATTGGTTAAATAATAGAAGAGGCATCTTAAGAGAACATTAGCTAGTCAAACAAAATAATAATGGTATAAGTGGGCTGTTAAATGTCCTTTTATTTTATCATGGATTGTTTTGTGACATGCCATTGCATGGCATAACTTGCCTTTTACAAATGTTCTTAATTCAATCTACCACTCAATGATTATTGGCATATAAAAATAAATAGAAGTACACATTTATAGTTTTTGAGTATTTCAAAACTATAAATTGGTAAAAAACTAAAAGAAAAAGCCAAAAAGAAAAAAGGACGTAAATGAAGATAATACAGTAAGAGGAAAACCATGATCTTATCTGGTGGCACCTTGGTTCTTGTCAGATATATTGTGTACATCACCACTAATGACATACTGTTGAACCATACCGATGTTGCTTTCCTTGACTATAACAAAACCTAATATTTATAACGAAGTTGGTCGAGTCAATTTTAAAATTTTAAATAACTTATGTTTATGTTCATGGGGGAACATAAAAAAGAGTAAATGTCAAATAAAAAAAAGATGATTTTTGTTAGAGTGCTAAACCAACAAGGGGATTAATTTTAGATATTTCTTTTTTATTTTCACAAGATTGTTAGCTATAGTTAAAATTTGTTTTCCAAGACACAAAAATTAAATTTTATCACCGCAAAAAATGATTTAAATTAATCTTACAAGTACAATTTGAGTCTCAATAATTTGATCATCTTAGGCATCACCTTATGTTGACCAATTTTTTCAAAGCCTCCTTCAATGAGTTGCTGCAAAAATTAAATTTATAAAAATCTAGTTCTAGCAAACCTACGGCTAAACCTCCTAAGTAATTTAGAATTTCTCCAGGTTATTAAAGTATCTTGTAATTGCATGACTCTTGAACCAATACCCTATAGTGTTAGGTTAGAAAATGACTCCTAAATTTGTTATGCACTTATTAGCAAGCAAGGGTATTGATCACCTAAGTGAACTAGAAAACAACCAGCCTTATAAGTTTGATTGATTGTACAAAAATATCTAAAACTTTATATCCATCTATCTCTCATAAAATGGTACTGTGGGACAACATTCTCATGCATTTCTATACACATGGATTTCAAATGTAGTGGTCAATGCATGTTACTAAATATCATAATGATATTGAATAGTTCAAAATTCTTGTAATTCTTAAATCTCACAAATAAAAATTTAGCCATTCCACCAAGCAATTTCCAAGATCAAATAGTTGAAAATTCTTCTATCTTTCTAGATCACATAAACTAAAATATAATCATCTAATTAAAAAATTTTTGTGATCCAATGGTCAAAATTAAAAAACAAATTTATATCCAGTCAATCGATTAGATACTTTTCGTGATAGCTATGAAAATTAAACCTTAACTCCAAAGCCACTCATTTGACTCTCATTTAACTTAATCCAATATGAAAAGGGATAGTCTCTATGATATTCGATGGATTGTAATGTCTATTTTTTAAACATCTTTGAGCCAACTAACCCACTTTTTTGTGTAACAACAACTTTTGAATAGTCGTTACTAAAATAAAGATATTCAATCGATAATGTCTAAGTGGCATGTTTGGTAACTATTGTTAACTATCATAATTCGTTTATAAATATAGTTTTTTTAACATGGATAATTCCTTAAAGATAGGAAAGTAGTTAATGTTATTAAATTTAAGCCTTCGCAACTAGTGCTCGCTATTATTTCCATTTGCTAAATTGTTCATTCTTCAAGCCCCAACTCTCCTTTCTACATCAATGGTCTAAGATTTTATTATTTTATTTCATAGTTTATTCTGTTAAAAAATGATACATTTTTTCTTTCTTGAATATTACTTCAAGTATAGTATTGTTTTGTACATCAAACTCAAACTTTTGTCACTACAACTCCTCTTTTTTTGCTTGTTTTTATTCAATTGGAGACTATTGTAGCCTATTTAATTTATTTCAATATTGTGAAGTGAAAGAAATATATTTGTTAGTGCTTCGTTTTTGTCTTATTTTTGTTGGAGGTGTTGGTGGAATTATGCTTTAATTTGAGTAGAGCTACAAAACTTTGGATGTGTACTTTGCGATTATTTGAAAATTTTCCTATCAAAAAATTGATTTTAAATTTTGTCGCAACGTAATGTGTTTTAAAATAAATTTTAAAGTTGCACAAAAACATTTATGATGATCTACCAGAGCTTATTAAACAACCTAAAATCATTACTTTAAAGGAACATTTTAAATAAGTTTTTTAGAAGTCAAAATTTTCATTCCAAGTAACTTGCTCCTCTTTTGTTGAACCATCCTTCAATTAAAGTCAAAGTTGCATTCCTTTCTTGTTAGAATATATTAGCTAGCAAGACCCATGTCTACTCCTATTAATGCTTTAGTGAATTTAAGTGAAGGTGTAACATCCAATAAGCCACCACTCTTTTTTGGTGAAACCTTCTCTATTGGAAAACTGGGAAGGTCCTTCACTTGAAGTTAGGTGGCAAGGAAATATAGGAGCTATTTTAAACTCCAATGAAATTTCTTAGAAAGAAAAAGTTTAAAGGTGTTTTTATACATAAAACATTTTGTGAAGTGGATGAGAGGAAAAAACATCATGTATAATAAAATCATAGCACCATAAATATTTTGCATTTTTCTTTAAATGACTAAGTTTAATAGCATAATGATTTTCAAAGTATTTTTTATGATATGACACAAGTTAGTGATAACTTCTGATTGCACATCTTTATTTAATGAAAAAAAAAAACATGGTGATACTTTATTATAATTTGTTGAAAATGCTTTCCAATAAATCTATTGAATGTATGTTTATTAGATTAACAAACACTACAAATGGACTTGCTAATTTGGGAATACATGTATCAATGAATGATTAAGTAAAGAATATCCTTAGAATTCTATCAAATTAATATTTTCCTTTAATAACATTCCTCATGATTGCTACAAACATTTCTACCAAGACTATAGATGACTCGATGGATGAACTCATGAGAAATGAGCATTGATAGTAATAGTCCCATAGGAGATCCCTTTATTAATTACTCAGACAGATAAACAAATTTAGATGTGAAGATGCTATCATCAAGGGATACTTGGTTTATAATTAATGATGAGATACATCTTTTGAATGGTGCATGTGATCGTCATGTTCATAACAAAAAGTTCAACCATGTTGGTATAGTGTACAGTGGTTGTTTGTCCATTCAATGGATTGCTAGGATTTCTACTTGCATTTTAATTCAACTAAAGACAAAGATTTAGTTTGGTTAGGAGAACTATGGTAAGTTGTTTGCCTTGCATTGTGGTTGGATATATAGAAACTTAAATTTAGACCAAGTTCTTCAACAATTATTAGTGCTCCAGTTTGGATTTATTTTTTGATGCTCAAACTTGTCTATTAAGACATAGAATATTTTGTGCATTATCAAAGCTATAAGAGTTTCTATTTAGATTGATTGTAAGATCGTAATCATTAAAAGCTTACATTTTCTTGGTTATTTGTAAGAATGGACCTTTCAAAGCCACTTACAATGAGAATCTTGTTTAATGGAACATTGGGCCAATCTTTTCAATAGTTTTATTATGAGAGTCTTCCCTTTATTTACATTGTTTGTGGTGGGGTAAGACAAAAATAAAAGTCTTGCATACCTATGAGTAAATTCACACTATTGTTATGGTTGAGCTAATCTCCTTTAATGATAGGACATGAGCAAGATAAAAATGTGGGGGTTTATAATGATGCAAGTGGGAATAGAAAATCATGATGAGAAGAGACAAGGATTGAAACCTTGGATGGTTCTTCAACCAAGGAAGAGGTGGATGATTATAGCAACACAGTAGTGATGGATCATAACAGGAAAAATGATGCGTAAGTAAGAGATTAGTAAGCATTACAAGCTTGAGGATATGGTGCAAGTAATGAAATGGGGCAGATCAAAAGCCAAGTATGATCGGAGTAGCAGCAGTACATCAAAGATTGAATAGGAATTGAAGCAAAAAGCATAAGAGGATGATAAACTTATTTCTAATAAAGAGCGTAGTCCATCAAGCAGCAAGGGAGATGAGAGTGCCAGTAGGAATTCTCACGAAACCTTATTCCATTCAATAAATTGATATCATCTATATTTTTAGGAAAGGTACTATGCAAGGTATTTTTTTAAGATAATGACAAAAAAATGAGTTGAGTGTGTACTCTCGAATAATTTGGAAACTTAAAAGAAATAATTCTGATAAAGTAAGAGAATTTAAGAATTAGCAAAACATTGATCGATTGCTCCTCAAAAAAAATTTGAGGAACTATAAATGGCTTGTTTGTTATTAGGATCACTTGGAAAATATATTTTGAATTGCTCAAGTTTTTAGCATGACATGAATAAATGGTACTATAGCTAGGTAGGCACGACAGGAGGTTGTTTGTACTATTGTATTGCTACTGAGTGCATGAAGCTCACATGGCATAGAGCTTAGGCATATCCCATTACATGTAGTGGGTCTATATCTCCACATAAAGTTTAGGCTAGGGTTGTGCTTGGGCATAACTATGATGAGGGGTTAAGCAAGATTGCTTTATATACTAGTTGTAATGATAAACTATTATGCATATTTCTTCATCTATAACAAATGCACATTTTAGATAGGCAATACAGGGAAGTGAAATTTTTGGGATTGTTTTTGGCATAAGATTGTAATGGATTTCAAGCTTTGTGTTCCTCAATTTTGTTAAGGACTAGACAACTAATTGCTATTATATAAAGTACTATCATAACTTTTGGCACGGCAACAATTTTACAATACCAAGGAATTTCTTGAAAATTAGTCACTAAAAGAGCCATTATTCATGAGAGGAGCCTTTGTATATAAGTCTACTGCATCAAGTGCTTTTCAATAGTAATGGTTTGATGACTTTGAGAAACATCTTCATTTGGTTGACCTGAATGAATTATGTTTCTATGTTTATAAGGGCGAGAGTTTCCCTTCAACTTAGACCCAGGACTATCTAAGTAAGACCTAGTAGTGAGGTATTAAGAGGTCAAGCATCAACGAGAGTTGAAGTCACTCATAATCTCAAACAATTGGCATTTAAGTGAAAACAAAGAACAATAATGTTTCCTACTAAAATATTATCTATAGGGTATAAAAAGAGATTATTTGAGGAGGGAGCTCATTGAAGGATATAAGGATAGGGATACCTATGAATTCATGAGAATTATGGTTGCACATAATTAGCTCAAGAACTTCAAGTTCCTTGAAAAAAAGGAAGATTAGTCACTCTATCACACAATGTAAGTGTAATTTAAATGTAAAGTAGGTCTGGGAATAACTTTTTTGGACAATGGTTGTGGATGGCTACTATAGTGAATGGTTTTTTATGCATTAGCTTATCATTGTGTGGCATGGTGGGTTACATATATTTTTTGTTTAATAAATGGAGTGCTCACTTTTAACTGGGTTAATGTTTATCAACTGTGAACTTCTTGAAATTTGTCTCGAAAGGTTTCCTATTTTCAAACTATAAGTTATTTTCAGAACAAACTAATATGTATGCTTTATAGTGGAATTGTTGTGCCTATAAAATGTAGATTTTTCATATATAAAATGTGTAGTAATGAATCCTTTTTCCCAAGGCCAATGTATTTTTTTAAAAAAATTATGAGTTCTTTTGTTGTGTTGAACATAAGGTGGATTGATTAAAGTACTACACTTCTGTGGCTAATTATAGCATTTATGGTGGGAAAATAGTGTCTTTGAAATTACATTACTAGAAACTTGGATGAAGACCTTTAATCACCATGAGATGGATTGGCTTTTGTGTAGAAACTGAAAATCTTCAACAAGGCTATCTAGGGGCATTGTAGTATTATAAAGGAATTGGCTCTAACTTGAGATTGTGTACTCTTCATAAGTAATGACAATTCAGGTTAGATCATGCACTAATAAGATTTGGTGGTGCTATGTTGTGTATGCATCAAAAGATTATATTAACTTAAGAGTAGCCTAAGGCAAAATAAGAGATTTTGCAAAGCTTCGAGGTTTTTTATTTATTGTAGAGGACATCAATGCCTAATTTGCATATGGAGACAAAAGTGCAGGGAAAATGTTTTCTAGTCGGTAAGCTTAATATGAATTCTCAATCTCATTCATGATTTAGATTAGACTAACTTATAATTTATTAGGAATTTATGTGCTTAATGCAACAATAAATAGGAGAATTTTTGTATATAAAAGAGGTAGGAAAGAGCTTTCATGAATATTGATGGTATGAAAGAGTTCCAAAGCACTATTTTGACCAATATTCCTCACATTAGCTCAGACAAGCTCCACTACTTATGACGTTTAAAAAATTGTTATTGTTGAAAACTAATAAAAAACCCAATTTAAAAACATCTAATTGTCCTTTTTGAAATCAACTAATGTGGTATATGCAGCATGCAAAAAGATGATTAGAGGAAACTCTTTAGAAAATCTGTTCACCAAATTTAATAGAGCCTTGTTAGCTTTAAAGAAATAGAGTGCAACTGAACTTGGTAATATCTTTTGTAATCCTTGGTAGTTAGAATAGGAAACCCAAAAACTTCAACTAAAGGAATTTGTAAATGGCTCAAATGAGTTATAGGATGAGCTTTTGGGACAACTTACTACTTCCTTTCATAAAGTTTTGGCTTCAAAAGAAGCAATGTGGTGGCAACATGCCATGGTTCATTGGCCACTCTTGTCGATTGAAACACATGCATTTTTTACGAAGTGGCTACTTGTATTTCTATAAGCATTATATCCACAAACTAAAAAATGAAGTTAGAAATTGGTGGCCTCTCCAAGTCAAATTAAGAACATTCACATGTAGTTTTTTAGTAAGAAGTGTAGCCAAAGGAAGTATGAGCTTTGTCCATCTTTTTAGCCTCCAAGAACTATGATCAAGCAGCCATTGTTGTGGATCAAAATACTGATTATGAGATTACAAATGTAGTGATGTCAATATAAAGAAGTAAATCACTTGGTATAGATGACATCTTTGATGAGTTCCTGTATGGCTATTAGACAATTACTTAGGTGGATATTTTCAAACAATTCTTTAAAGGTAGCTTCATGCCAAAATAATGGAAAGAAATGTTGGTCATTCTTATTCCTAAAGTTTAAGGCACTTCTAAACCCTAAACATTTCTAACCAATTAGCCCATGCAACGTGATTTATAAAATAATGATGAAAATTTTTGTGGCTTAATAGAAGACAATGCTTCAAGATATTTTGCAATAAAATAAGTAGATTTTTGTCACAATATGAAACAATATATTATTGGCATAGGAAATGGTTGCCTTTCTATATTTATCTACTTACAAAAAAGGTTGATGTTGCTAAACTCAGATGAGGATCCAGACTATGACAAGATAAACAAGAAATTCATTTTGAATAAGCTAAAGAATGATGTTTTGAACACTTTAGAGTGATTGGAATGAGGCTTGTATCACTATGACAATATTTTGGATTATCTATAATTGTGTTTTTCTAAATAGATTGAAGAAGTAAAAAGCTTAGAGATGCATGTCTACTCTTATCATACCTTTTTATTATCATGTCTAAGTATCTCTCATGGCTTATATAGCACCAACTTGAGTATGCTTTCTTAATTAGGTCTAGGATTAGCCATTCCTCTATAATGATTACACACTTTCTACATGCCTAATCACATCATGATTTATGCATTAACAATATGTGTTATAGAGAGGACCATTAAGAATATAAGTGAAAAATATATATATTGCCCAAGTTAAGTGGTGAATCTTAACAAGACTTGAGTATTATTCAATAAGGGGATGGATCTCAAGTGAAGGATGATGATAACTAAGAAATTCTACATGCATTAAGTTGTTCAATTGAAATATCTAGGTGTACCAATTATAACAACTACACTATGAAAAAAGACTTCAATTTTATCATTAAACGACTTAAAACTATGTCAAGATAAATGATTAAGTCATTATGGATGTCATGCCATACAGTCATGGTCAACTTAGTGTTAATTATTATTCCATTGTATTGCTTAGCCCATTCTTTAATACTGAATGATACTATTATAGGGTTGGAGAAATTGATAATCTATTATTTATGTAGTTCAAATGTTAGCAAAATAATAATTACTTCTACTAGAAAATGGTTACTCTTTAGAAGCATTGTAAGAGACATAAAATCTATAATATATCAACATGGCAATCAGCGTTTGTTACAAAACATTACAAGTGAGTGATGGCTCAAGAAGATTGTTTATGGGTTCAATCCCTCAGGTCCATGTCCCATACATCTAAGTTGCTGAGTATTGCGACCCGTTAGCGCATTAACAAATTGGAGGATTGCTGTGGGAAATACTATTTCATTCAATTTAGATAATTGGTTTGGCATCATCCCTATTTCATCGTGGCCAACATATCATGACAAGGAAGAGGACCACCTAACACTTGTAACAGAGCTAGTTATGAAGCATGATGTGTTACATTTTAATAAGATGCAAAACTTATTTTTACTAGATTTGACAACTCATATTCTGTTTTCCCTATCAACCAAACGAAATGAAAGAGATGTGTTGTGCTTCAAAAAATGTGAAAATACATTGTTGTTCTAAAACATCATCTAAAATAACATGTACATGTGCCAAAATTCTACTAGAAAGAGGTTGTGTGGTTTTGGAAAGTGAATGTAAAGTCTTCGGTTAACATATTATCATGGAGAGTAATGCTAAATTAACTCTCTCCTTGCTCCTATTTATGTACATGAGGCATTGAGACATTGGAGTATTTTCTATGGCATACTAATGTGTGTGAAGGTATTTAACACCATTTGTGGGAATTCAATAGTGTTAAAGAATTATGATCCAATAGCTTCACAAATGAGAATTTCAATATGTGTTTGGTAATGTGTAGGAAAATTGCTTCATTAATGGAGCTTCTTAGCTAAATGTTAATGAATTTGAGAATGGCTATTACATTCATATAGTTAATTTTGCATTATGTGTGTTATTTAATCTTTCCTTAAACAAAACTCTATAGGCTCCTAAGGAAATGTCTCTCACTGTTGGCTACACTCTAAAGAAATATTGATTGGCTACTATAACTTTTCAATTTTCCTATTATTATTGTAGAAAAAACTTGGATTTCTTGTTCAATTATGACCATGGAGACTACTGCTATTCTTGAAGTAATGGAACTCCTTAGAACTCCACATGTAAATCTCCAAGGATCAAAGATCTAATAAGACTCTACTACGATAATATTATAGTGAGCGAATTGTAGTTGTCTAAGGAAAATAGAATTACCTACCCTCGAGCTAATCATATGTTCAAGGGATGTAGCCCTCCAAAAAATCTTACATACAGTACCAAGGAAATTGTGCTATAGATTGGATGGCTCAACATGCATTCTTGTATGACTTTCTTTTGGGCTAGCTAATGCTTCTTCCTAAATCACTTCAAGATTTACTTTTTATTGATTTTAGTTATGAACCTTCTTAAGGAGAGTATAATGTAGGATTTAAAAATTTCTTTGTCAAGGAACCCAAATATTTTATGGGCATAGCAGATAGAGACCTAAAAATTTAGTAGATGAGTGTGACAGGTACAGTAGATGGAGTTGTACATAAAGAAGGTGATGTATGATGGATTGGTTTGTAGCATCGATGATAGATGGAGTTAAAAAGTTAGAGTTGGATGGAGATTAGATTTACCCAATGTTTGTAGTATGGTGACGACAAGCTTACAATTCTTTATTTATTTGATTTGCTTCCAATTTCTTCAAAAATGGATTGAAACTCCAAATCATCTAAATTCACATTTAATAGGGTTAACAATGCAGTTAAATAAATCTCGTAAGATGGTGAAGAAAACAAAAAAAAAATTCTACAATTGTCCCCATCATAGATGGTAGGTACTGATGCCCTTCATTCAACTAAACAAAAGTTAAGAGTTGAACAAGCATAGCATGATGATCCAAGATGTAAAAATAGTCCTTAAAGTTAGAGCACTAGTGAGTTTTCTGGTGAAATTTAGCATTATGTAGGGACCAATGTAGTTCACTTTATGGAAATGTCTTAGTTTGAGGAGGCTAGCTTGAATGAGATTAACTTTTTAATAAGACAAAGTTTCCACATAACAAAAATTGCTATAGGAAGATGAAAAATAGAATCCAAAAGACAATGAATAGGATTTGAAAGAACATACTAAAAATATGTATTTTTCATAGGAGATATCTCCCTGTTCAAAAGGTGTTGATGATGGTGATTTGTGTGGTTGCATACAACATACTTCTAAAAAATGCTATAGTTCTTATGCAAGATAATTATCAAAATGGAAAACATGGATCACATGGACTGGTTAAGGTCACTTTTAAGGAGGCACTTATTAGATAGAGAAAGATCATTGATATTATTAAACTAATGGGAGGTCTCTATAAACTACTCAGAGAGACCAACCAATTTAGATGTGAAGATGATAGAAGCATAGGATACCTCATTCAAAATTAATGATGAATTGCATTTATTGAATGAGGCATGTGAATGATGAATCCACTATCACCAGTTTGACCTTATGGATAGAGTGTATAATGGATGTTTATCCTTTCAATAGATAGCTAGAATACTCCAATGTAGATGGGGTCATTTGAGAATATTTGGGTTGTGCTTTATGTTGGGTGTTTCTATTTACACTATTATTAAGTTATAGATTGTTATTAGGTTAGGTTAAGAGAACCATGGCAAGTTGTTAACCTTACATTGGGTTAGACATAAGGATGCTTGAATTGAAAATGATTATTTTAGTGGTTATGTTGTCTTCAGTCTAAATTCATTTTTTGGCACTTCTACTTATGTATTGGGACAAGGGTAATATGTTGTGTATTGTAAAAGCAATAGAGGAACCTATTAAGATCGAGAGTTGAACAACACGCATGTAAAGTTCATCCTTTGCAAGGGGAGCATTAGAATGGACCTTTCAATGCTACTTAAATGGGACTGGACTATTTGACCCTTTGCTTGGTCTTTTTAATAATTATTGTGCAAAGGGTTGTCTATTATTTGGTTCACATGTGGTAAGGTAGGATAGTCTTTCAGATAATATATACTTGTCTAGTTGATTTGCATTATTGCTATAGTTGAGAGCTCTTGTTCTTTAAATGCAAGACTTTATCAAGAAAAAGATTGGGAGGCTGCCTCAATGTAGATATGAATGAGGGAGCATGATGAGAAGAGATAAGCACTTGGCCCTTTACTGGTAGTTCAACAAAGGAAGTGGAGCTCGATTATATTAACATAGTGGTAGAGGATCAAAATAGATAAAGATATAAGCAAGTAGTAGATAAGAAAGCAACACCAACATCAATATATGGAGCAAGTAATGCAAATGGTAGGTTCTATGCCAATTAAGATGGGCATGTTGGAGGCACACTTAGGGCCGAATAAGTATCAAAGAAAAAACATAGGGAGAGGATAAAGTTATTACAAATAAGAAGCACAATCCATCAAGTAGTAAGGGAGTTGAGGGAGGCCCAATCATTTCTTCACATACTTAGATGTAGAAATAGGTGAAGTATGTGGTGCTCCCAAGTGTTCGAAATCCATCTTTTGTTATAGTCGCACTAAGAGTTTGGGAAAATCGAAAAGGTATTGTCGAATGAATTTTTATGAGATAAATAAAGGAAATGTGAGTAATGGAAGGGGAAACTCCCTATTTGTTTGGAAAATAAAACAAACAAATAGTGGTGGGAGGGAATCTAAATGTAATTTTAGGCAAAGCATTAAATAACAACTTCATTTTCCAAAAAACATTTAGAAGATGGTCATATAGCTACACTATTTTGGTAGGCACAAAGCAGTTATTTGCATTGTTGTATTGGCATAGGTTGCATTAGACTTACATGTCATAGAACTTGGGTGTACTGGATAACTTGTATTTGGCCTATTTTGTTAGTTAAGGATTTGGCCAGGCTCAAGTATGGCTATAGTTATGAGAGAGGGATGCAAGATAGGTTTGGTATTTGTTATGGTAATTAAAAGCATCAAAATGTTTTCCATCATCTATAGCATTGGTATGTTTCATATGGGAAATTTGGAGGTAATATAACTCTTGAGCGTGTACTTTATGGAAGATGGTTTGAGAAACTATAAGCTACTATGGATCTCCAGGTATGTTGTTAGAATAATTTTTAAGGAAAAGTTAGTTTGCTTGGTTGGATTCTATTATATAGACTATTATAAAAACCATAAGTATAGCAGCAACTCTAACATGCCCTAGGAGCCTCGAATAGCATGGCATTGGAAGAATTATTACACATGGTATAGTGCCACATCTACTTTTGGCACATATACTATGGTTAATAGTTGAATGATAAGACAACATTAGGCTATTTAGCCCACTATTTAATTCAAAAGAGCATCATTAAAGAGTTGGGTAGATTGATAAATAGGTACTTTGGAGTGGATCTAGCATGATTAATTCAATTCACTTTGCAAGCAATTATTTGTTGATGTTCCTCAAAGAGTGGGATGGCCTTGGCATTCATGATTTGTCTAGTTCGTACATCACACTAACAACTACGTGCTATAGAAATTTGATGAGTCAAGAAGAAGGTTTATTGGTTCACATATTTAGGTCCAAGTATGGTATATCAAATAATAACCTCTATGTGTCCTGTGAAGCTTTGCTTACATGTTATTTACTAGTTTATGCAATGCCTTTTACAAGTGAGAATATAGTATGGGATATTGGTAGAGGTAAACAAGTATCCTTCATGTCAAACACTTGCAATAGATTTTTCTCAACTGAAGTCTGGCCAAGATTTTTAACGTAGATGTTGAATATCCAATTCTTGTATAGGAATCTGTTTGGCAGCATAGCGTGTGGGATAATGATAAGATTCAAATTTTTTTCTGTTACTTTGGTTTCCATCATCTTACAATTATGATGGGATAAACCTAATGAAAGAGATATGCTATATTTCAGATAGAGTGAAGACATAATTCTAGAATCTAAATATATCGATGATAGCATTAATGGTTGCAAAAAATATGTAAAGAAATGAAGTAGTCTGCTTCTCGAACTTAAACTTACAACCTTGGCTAACGACATTTTTGTGGAGATTGATTCTAAACATAATTCCCAATCATTTATGGTTCTATGTGAGATGTTTAGTGCTGTAGGCATCTTACACATTGTGTTTAAGGAGGATGAAGATATTGAACATTAACTTTGGGAAAGCTGTATGGTGCGAGAAATCTAAGGGGCTAATGTCTTCATCATGAAACTTTGTGCTAAAGGGAATAATGACATGCATTTTAAATCATTGAAAGAGATGTTTAATTAGATGAAGAGTAATATTTTTGTTTCTAATGTTTCAAAAGAAATAACGTTTGTCTATTGCATTGTATCAACTTTGGATTAATTGAAATATGTAGGCACATGTGGGTCATACGTTTTGTCTTACTACTCTTCTAAGGAACATATAGTTTTATACTACTATTGCTACATCTTCTAGCCATCCTAGCCCATCAAGAAGGAGTTCTTGCAACCTCCATGAGTTGTTTGTAACCTCAAGTTTTATCCTTCTCCAATGAGATGGGTTAAGCTTAATTATGATACGGTGGCAAAAGAGAATCTTAATACTGGTATTTGCATAATTATGTGAGATCATTTGGGCAAGTCGATAAGTATTGCTGGTAAAATGTGCCTTTTAGAGGTGGCCTCATGAATGGAACTACTTATAGCCATTCTTAAAGCCATGGAACTCCTTATAACTTTATTTCATAAAATGCATGCTATAGAAATTGTATCCAACTTGACAACAGCTATTCTCAAAGTAATTCAAATGTTAGTGTCAACCTATTATAGGAGTGGTAATCAAAATGCTATCAATTTTACGAATGGTAGGAGGTCTTTCAAGCTTTCACACACACTACAACTTGGCAACTATGTAGCTGATTAGGTTGTGCACCATGCCCTTTTATATGATGTTGTGTGGGATTGAGGAATGCCCATTTGCAAACTATGTTTTCGATATCTTTACTCAGACTTTATGTTTGAACCTCCATAAGGAGATTATATTGTAGACTTCAGTAATTTCTATTATTAAGGAACTCTCATAGCATTGATTGCATCTGGCATAACATATTGCCTCATATCATAGGGCTAGTGGTATAAAGAAAGCTTGGAATTGGTAGTGTGTTAAGCTACATTGGGCTATTGTTGTTGATCACAACATGTGACTCTTTTAGATTATGGCTACTTTTATATAGAAGCAATTATATTCATCAACTTAAAATGAGAGTGGGGAATTGGTGGCTTCCCCAATTGAAATTAAAGAAATACTCATGTAGTACTTTAATAAGAAGTGGGGTAGCTCTATGCAATATATTTCTTCAACAATTTTCTAGCCTTATAGAACTACGAATAATGTGCATTTAGTAGTTCTTTTAACGTCAATAAGTGATGCTAAGACTAGGATTGATTTATCGCTATCAAAAGAAATAAAGCACCAAGAATGGATGGCATCTCTATCAAGTTTGTGCATAGGTACTAAAATGTTACTTTGTCAAATATTATCATAATTGCGAAATTTTTTTTAATAATAGATGTATTTCTAAAACAGGAAAAGATTTGTTGGTTAATCTTATTCGATAGTTTTAGGGTGCTTAAAAACTTAATAGTATAAACCCATAAGTCTTTGCAATGTGATATAAAAAATTATAACTAACATTTTCTTGGTTAAATTATAGATGCTCCGTCTCAATACTATTGCAAGAGAACAATTTGCTTTTGTACCAGTTAAGTTATATTTGACAAAATATTTTTGATGTAGAAGATGATAGCCTATATGGACTCATCTACATCAAAAGAAGGACTCATAACTCTTATGTAGGACATGGACCAAGCTTATGATAAGGTTAATTGGTAGTTTATGCCAACTATATTTAAGAATTTGTGGTTTTTCAATATTTGGAGTACTAGACTTAGGCTTGTATCACTACAGCAAGATTTTGGATTATGCTAAATGGGATTCATGTTTCATGGGTTGAAGCTAAGAGGGGTTTCATGTAGGGGTTTCCATTTTCACCATAACATTTTGCTACTATATATGAATATTCCTCTTGGCTTATTTTATAGTAAGCGGAACTTACTATCATAGTTGGGATCCAAAGTGGCCCTTCTTCACTTATGACTTCTTACTCTCTTTATGCTGTTGCTACTTTGATCTATGTTGTATCTACTGTGCAATAGCAAGGACCTTTAAGGATGTTATGAAATGGTATGGTCTACCATTAGGCCAAGTGGTCAATCTTAACAAATCTGATGTATTTCTTAGCAAGGGAATCATATGCAAGCATAAGAAGATGATTTTAAGGAAGTTACATAACTCCCAAGGGCTCAATTGAAATATTTGTGCATTACTATTATAGCAACTAAGTCACAAAAAAGGCTTCAAATTTCTTATTGATTAAGTTGAAAATTGCATTGCTAAATAGAGGATCAGGGCTCTATTTATAACGGGGCATATTTTCTTGATCAACTCGATGCTTGCTACTATTCCTACATATTACTTAGACCATTCTTTAATTCTAAGAGGCATTGTTATGGAGTTAACAAAATTGATATTCACGTTCTTGTTGAATGGCTTTAATGTATATAATTCTATACATAGTGTAAGCTAAAGATCTAGTAACTCCCCCTATGGAGTGTGGTGGCCTTGCAATTCATTACTTGTTTACATGACAAGTAGTAATGATAACAAAACACTAAAGGTGAGTTATGGCTTGGGAAGAAGGTTTATTGCTTTTGGTCTTTAGGCACAAATATTGTCTAGCAAATACTAATATTTTTATTCCAAGTAAAGCTTCACATATGTGTAAGCTACTTTTTATTGTTGTGTCTTTGACAAATGAGGATATGGTTTGGCAAATTGCTAAAGCCTGTCAGGTTTCATTCATGTCAAATAATTGTCTTGTCATTCTTTTAGCTGCAATAAGGCAACATATATCAATATGGACATCAAACATACAATTCATGACGTAGAACGTTTAAGGAGCATGATGTTTGGGACCAAGTTTTGATACAAAAGCAATTTGCATCAGCCTTGGTATCAAATATTATGCACTTCTCTTAGGAAAAATAAAATGCAAGGGGTGTGATATATTTCAATCAGTATGATGACATAATGCTATAATCAAATCTATATAGAACAACATATATAGTAGCCAAAATTCAATGTTAGATGAAGTAGTGTAGATCTAGAATTTTAAACTAAAGCCTTGGGTGAACCTGTTTATATGTTGATTAATTTTGAATTTTTTCCCCACTCGTTCTTTTATGTCTACAAGAGAGCCTAACCTCCAAGGTTTTTTTTCCCATTAGGATGGAAGGTGGAGGAGAATATTATGCATTACTTTTGGGAATGTCATAAGGTGAAAGAATTTTGGATAACTTCACAATTACAAATTTTTGTGTTGGAGGGAATAATGACATGCATTTCAAATGATTAACTAATCTATTTTGTTTGATGGAGGTTAATATTTAAGATTCTAATGCATCATAAGCATTCAAGTTTACTACTATAGCATTGTATCAACTTTGGATTAATAGAAATCTCTAAGCACATGTGGGTAAGATGTTTAGCCTCACTACTCTTCACAGAAGAATTCATTTTGATGCTTCTACTAATACTCAGTGTTCCATTTATCCTAGCCTATTTGATGGGAGTTCTTATAGCCTTGAGGGGCTTTCACTAACCTCTAATGGACTCTTCCTCTACCAAAGTGTGTTAAGCTTAATTTTAATGTCGTCATGAAAGAGAATCTTAATACTACATTGAGCTTAATATTCAGGGTTACAAGGGAGAATTGATTACTATTGATCGCATAATGTTGATTTTAAGAGTAGCCTCCACCATGGGAGCTATTGCTATTTTGGAAGCCATGGAGCTCCTTACAACTCTATTTCTTAATATTCATGTTCCAAAAATAAAATTTGACTCTTCAATAGCCATTGCTAAAGTAAGTTAAATGTTGCCAGATACCTCTTGTAAGAATAATTATCAAAGTGTTTTAATCTTGTGAAGGGTATGTGATCCTTCAAACTTTCCCATTACTATGTCAAGGTACTATGTAGCTAATTGGGTTGTGCATCATGCACTTCTTTTTAATTTTGCAAGCAACTAAGGAAAGCCCATTCCTAAATAGCTTATGTGTTGTCATTGTTTTTTTTTTTACTTTGTGTATGGAGCTCTATATAGAGAGCATGTTGTAGGCTTTAACCATCTTGTATCAAGGAACCTAAAGAAGGTTGTACAATGCTTGCATTAAAAGATTATATTAACTATTGGGCAACTTGGGACAAAATTAAAGAATTAGTAAAGCTTGGCGGATCATTGATTATTGTTGGGCATTTCAATGACTTGTGTAGAAGGAGAAGAAAGGAGGAAAATGCTTTATTGGGAATAAGTTCACTTAGTATAATAATAAGTTGTGGAATGCAAAACTATATGATCAACTAGATAGAGCTTTCATTAATAGTAAAGGTATGCAAGCTTTCTTGAGTACTATAGCAGCACATCTTCCACGTGTTGAGTAGGACTACTACCCTCTGCTTATTACCTTTAGATAATTTCTATTAAATAAAATTGATAAAAGAACCCAATTTGGAAACATATGGCTATCATTTCCACATTCAACTAATGTAATGTTGGCAACATGGATGAGGATAGTTAGAAGAAACCTTATGGATGGTCTATTCAGCAAAGCATTATCAACCTCAAAGAAATGGAGAGTAGTTGAGCTAGGTAATATTCTTAATTGGCCTCATGAGTAGGAAAAAAAGATCCAAGAGCTCCAACCAAAGGAATCTGACAAATGATTAACAAAGCCAGAAATTGATCTTTTAGCACAATGTATTGCTTCCTACCACAAGGCAATGACTTTAGCTGAGGCATGGTGGTGGTAACGTGCCAAGCTTTAGTCAACCAACCTTGGGGATGAAAACACTCATTTCTTTTAGGAAGTAGCTCCTACATAAAAGGGCAATTATATACATCATCTTAAAAATTTTAATGGGGAATTGGTAGCCTCCCCAACTAAGATTAAAGACATTCTATTACATTTCTCTAGAAAGAAGTGTTGTTTTGGATAATATGAACCTCCTTCACTTATTCTACATTTTAGAACTATCAATATTGAGCAAGCAACTATTCTTATGGCTCCAATCAAAGGTGATAAGATAAAAAAGTTTTGTTTCTATCAAAAGAAATAAATCCTCTTTGTGGATGACATCTTTGTTATGTTTGTGTTAGCTTATTGGAACATTACTTGAACAAATACTATCATAGTTGTGAAACAATTCTTTAAAGATAAATGTATGCCCAAACAACTGAAAGACTTCATTCTTAAAGTTCAAGGTGCTCTAAAACCTAAACAGTTCTGGCCCACTTATATTTGGAATGTGATCTACAAAGTTGTGAACAACCTGTTGATGGGTGGACTAAAAATGGTGCTTCTTGATATTATTATCAAGGAAAAGGATTCTTTTTCACTTGGTCATGCTATTATATCAAATAATATATTTTTGGCACAGGAAATAGTTTCTCATATAAACTTATTACCTTCAAAGAAGGTTTCATGGCACTAAAGTTAAATAAAGACAAAGATTATAAGTTCAAAACAAAATTTATGTTAGATATGTTAAAGCAATTTATACTTCCTAAATTTTTGGTGTAATTGGACTGAGGCTTATATCATTGGATCAAGATTTGAGATTATGTTAATGGTATGCATCGTCATTGGACTGAAGCTACCAGGAGCCATAGGCAAGGTTGCCCACTAATACGATTCCCTTTTACCATTGAGTCCAAATATCTCTCTAAGCTTATTCAATATTAGGTTGAGCAAGCTTTCTGATTGGGATTAAGATTGTTTTTCATCCCAAATGATTACACACTATCTATTTGCTGATGACATCATGATTTATGCACTAATAACATGTGTTGTAATGAGGAAGATTTAGGACATTGTGAATTAGTATTTCACACAATCTAGCAAGGTAGTAAATCTTAACAAATCTTATGTATTATTTAATAATGAGATTAAACATAAGTGAAGAAAGATGATAATAAGAAAATTAAATATAAGTTAATCTATTAATTTAGATTTTTTAGGGACACCTGTTGTAACAATTAGACCTCAAAAAGGAGCCTTTAAATTTATTATTAATTAACTTAAAAGTTGGGTGTAAAGATGGATGATCAGTCACTACTGATAGCATAACATATTACCATGATCAACTTGGTATTAGCTACTATTCCTATTTATTAAATAGATCATTCCATAATTTTGAGTGGTATTATTACTAAGTTGGATAAATTGATGCGTTGGTACATGTAGAGAAATCTAATGTTAGCAGTACAATACCTTATGCTTGTTAGGAATTAGTAACTTTTCTTAAGGTGTGTGGAGGGCTTCAACTTCATTGTTCATCGACATGGTAGGTACCATTGATTATTAAACATTACTACTTGATGGCTTGGGAAGACAATTTATGGGTTTAGGCATTCATATCCAACTATTTTGTGACAAACAATAGTTTTTATGTGCCATGTGGTGCATCACTTTGGGGCAAGTTAATCAATATTATGGAACCTTAGACAATTGATAATTTACATTAGCACATCACAAAGTGTAATTCAATTTAATTCCTGTCAAATCATTTGATTCACATTTTGCTTTATGGCCCACATATATTAAAATGGAAGTGGACCATCCAACAGATGTGACAGAGCTAATCAAAGAGCATGGTTTGTTGGATCTCGATAACATACAAAATTTATTTGCATGACATTTCATATTTTGGATTATGCATTCCCCTAAGGTCAAAAGAAATGAAAGGGATGTGTTGTACTTCAAACTAAGTGAGCACATAGTTTTTGGAATAGAAAATTATTTATAACTACATGCATGTGGTCCAAATCATATCAAGAGAGGAGCCTACATAAGTTTGGAAATTGAAGCTATAGCCCCGAGTGAGTGTCTTTGTATGGGGATTAGTTTGTAATTTAGTTATTACTTGTTGGATATGCGCAAGGAAGATTGAGGCATTGGTCTTCTTTTCGAGGGATGTAATGTGATAGAAGATGTGCAGTATCGCTTATGGGAATGCCATATAACAAAAACATTTTGATCAAATGGCTCCGTACATGCTAATCCAATGCTCGGTGGCATAAACAATAAGGATTATGATTCTTTAAATTAGCTTTTTGGCTACATGATATGGAATATATGGTTCATAATTACATCTCATTCAATTAAATGTACTACTTAGCCATTATATCGCCTTTCGCTAAGTAAAACTTTGAAAACACATATAGGCATGATGCTTAATTTTGTTGCACTCCAAAGAATTATTCTATTTGCTACAATGCTTGTTCCATTTCTCTTATCTCATCTAGTGGGAGATCTAGTGGCCCTTGGTGGCTATTTGTTACCTCCTATTTGACTCCAATTTGTTGGAAAAGGTTCAATTGCGATGAAGCTATGGAAGATAATCTAAATGTTGGAATTGGTATAGTTATTCAGCATAAACTAGGAAGCCTTATTATTATTGCTATAAGAACTTGGATATTAGGTTCAACAACCACGATGTCGACTATTGCTATTCTTGAAGTAATGGAGCCCCTTGAAATGCTACTTCTTAATATCCCTATAGTGGAGATCAAATTAGACTCTACAATAGCTATTACTGAAGTGAATTAGTTTCTTACATATACAATGAATAGAAATACCTATCACATTACTAATACATATGTGTAGGGTTTGTAATCCTTCACTATACCACATAAAGTTTTAAAGCAAAAATGCAGCCAACTATGATGTGTATCATTCTATTTTATATGATTTTGTTTAAGATCAGGAAATCACCCTTCCCAAACTACTTTAACATCATCTTTTTATTGACTTTATGTATAAACCTCCTTAAGGAGAGTATGATTAGGTAATTTGCATGCTTTCTTTCTTTCTTTAATGTAGTAGCTATCTCTTAGGCTCCTTCCCTAAAATTGAACCCAAAAGAGTGGTCACTTATCACCACCATAGTGGACCTTTATCCTAAAATCAAAAGATGATAAGGTAGAAATTCAAATGATGCATCATCGATAAGAAGGATGTGCTATCCAACAAGTTATCATGAATCGTAAAGGAGTCAGATGAATGTTCACACCGACCTTTACGAAATAAATGCATCCTAGCCAAACATAAAAGTTTGATGCATGTATTAACTATAGAATTACTATTACTATCCAAGTAGCATGTACCATTGAACAAACTATAACTTATTTAATGAGCCATTCAATGTTTGACTATCTAAAACTAATCGTACTTAACATACATGGCCTAATAATTGAGACAAGCATATTATTACTAGTAGGATAAAAAAGGTTGCTACATAAAAATGAAGGGCTAGGCAGTAGATCATGTCATAGTTGACATATTCAACATGTTTGCAGATAGTCCATAAAGGAAGAGTGAATCAAATAAAGTTTCAATAGCATCCCTCAAGTTTTGAAATGTTGCCTTCCAATAATAGCATTCTTTAATGACAGCCTTAACTAGTAGAGAATTAAGATAAAAATGAGTGAATTCTAGGACCTTACCAACATAATAGTAGGGATGATCACACATCAAATAGAATAAAAAAATGATAATAGTTACACCACAAGAAAAGTATGGCATCAGTCAAATAATTGAATGGAACTAGCCTATCTAATAGGAAAGCAGGCAATATATAAACTTTCCCCTTGAGAAGGTTTGATTACATGATACCACAACAAGATGTAGGTAAAGCCGAAAGAAGTACCACCACAAAAAATATATTTTATGCAAAAGTAATCTCAAGCCATTATTGTCCCATAAGCCTAAAGAACTTTAAAGATATTAAAAAAAAAGCACAAAGAATCTACTTACGGATGAAGGCCTTGGCTGGAACCCACTTGGTATGACAAGCAGCATGCCTTAGAAAAGGGCACTATCATTCAAAATATCTTTAATGGCATGCATTAATCAAATAGCCATTAACATGGCTAAATGTTATTACACCATCCAAATTGAAGATGTTGAGCATGACTCTATTTTTACTACAAAATTATTTGTATAACACAACAAGTAGACTACAGGCTCAAAACTTGGCCATCCACTAAGCACACCATGCTAATCATTTAAAAAAGTTAGAATTCCATAACTAACAGGTCACACTTGTCAAGCCTCCTAAGTCATAAGTAAAGAAAGCCACAACATGTGGGTGAGGTAAGACACTATGAGCCGTATCACATAAATGCAACAGTATGATCAACCATGGCCAAGATTAATTTGCCCCACTAAAGTTTCATCATGGCACAGCTAAGAACCACGCCAAATAATGCCAGAGCAGCAAGAAAGGTGCAAAAATTCCACATTGCACCAAGTCAATTCCTCATTAGAGTAGCCCCTCATTCGAACATTATTAATCCTCAAAGACGACAATGGTCAAAAAGTGTTATGCATTTTAGGCACAAATTGCCTCGCTTTAAGAAATCCAGCAAATAAGAGTGGGAGAAGCCACCACTCAATGCTTCATGAAGGGCAAGGGTTTAGATTGGAAGGAGGCACTACCAAATTTTCACTACAACCTGAGCAAAAACACACCACACAATGCCCCACATAGAGAGCAAAGAGTGGCACTTTGAACATGCATAATGACATGTTTCCAGAAAAGACTTCACCATAGTGCATATTTTGCAATGTAGGAAGCCCATCATTGGCCACCTTCACACATCTTGACAGATAGGTCAATGCTAAGAAGCCCATCATTCATATACCCTAGTGCATATTTTGCAATGTTGGAAGGCAACTCTACATATAAGGCATCACCTTATCAATGCACCAATAGTTCGAATGGTTAAAATGCCAAAAAAAACGTACACTTTGTTGGCCACGCTAATAGCAATCAAAGAATGCCACAGGCAATGCATGGACTTCCTACCTCATACACGATTAGCGAATTCCCATGAACGGCTAGAGAAGGAGCCTAGCATGCATAATCCCTATCACATATTAACACCATCTGATGTCCACTTCATCGCTGGCCACACCATGCCACAAATTAGCCCATGTTGATTACTTGTGCAAATTCCATCAAGGTGGTAGGCAAGTTTCCTAGTAGATCATCACCTTATCCATGCAATAATAGCCCATAATGCCAAAAATCCTAAAAGAAGTTACACTTTATGGGCCCCAATAAATGCACACATTAGATGAAGCAAGTGGAGCAAGTACCAAAGACCATGTATGTGAATAGTACACTACTGGTGCTACCATGCATGAAGTGCTCTACCATATAGTAGCTTTAATAGCACAAAGCTAGAGTGATAGCCAATCTTTTACAAAGTCTAGAGCACATTGCACCATCCAGTTGCCCCTTTGTCATGTGACACACTACAACTCATATTACATCTTGTGGATTGCTCATTAATTTTGTTAAAGAAGAAGGCACGTCTATTACTAGGTCATCACCTTATGCAAGTGATAAAAGCTCATAGTTCTAAAAATTTGAAAAAAATGTTACACTTTGTGTGCCCTACTAGCCTCATGCACAAGAAGTTTTTTGTCACAATAATGAATCTCACATAACTCTCTACATCATTTAGATAGAGACATAGCCCAACATGCACAAACCCTAATGCATATTACGTTATTCAACATTCACTTCACTATGAGCTACACTGCACCACACTTTGCCCCTTATGGATTGTATATTTGAAAAATTTGGTCAAGGAGGACAGTCTCCTAAAAAGACATCAGTTTATCCATGTGCTAGTAGCCCACAATGCTACAAATAAAAAAAGTTACTCTTTGTGAGCCACACCAGTTTCATAAAAGATGTTGTAAGGCACACAAAATGGGTTGTCATGTGCATGCATTATGAACTACAGTGTGCAACGAGGGATGAATCCAAGCACACACAAACCCCAATGCATATTGCGTCATCAAACTTGCAATTTCTTGTGGGTCAAACTATGCCACATGCTACCTATTGTAGATTTCATGTTCAAATAAGTCCATCAAGTAGGAAGACAAGTCTCTTAATAGGGCATCCCCTTATTCATGAACCATGGTGCATATTCCATTATTGAACATCTACTTCACCATGTGATGCTTCTCCCAATTGTGCAACACCTTATACAAGAGCCAGTAACTTTTAGGTCAAACAATAAAAAAAAGTTACAATTTGGCAAAATTTAGCTTAGCATGCACAAACCTTAACACATGTTGTACAATCTAGCTTCTGCTTCATCATGAGCCATACTTCACCATACATTACTCCTTGTGGTTTTTAATTAAGGCAATTCTATCATGGAGGAAGGCAAGTCCCCTAGTGAAGTAGCTTTGCATACTTGCCCAAGCAATCAAAAGTGATGAATAGTTCATAAAGTGACACTTTTGTCCATGCACATAGAATTGCTATGAGTACTATTATAATAATGGATGCAAGAAAGCAGGCAAAATTTTTTAAACCTACATGGCATCTTTGGGAATGTAAGGATTAGTCTAACGTGACATAAGGTTGGATCTCATTGATCATGACAATTTGTGTGGAAAGCAAAGTGTTATATCTCCTATAATATGCCATCCAACTTCCATAATAGCTAATATAAAGTATGTCAAACATGCAGCTTTGCAAGCCTCCAAGTGGCATGAAGTAAATCACATAGTACCATTCAAAGTAGCACACAAAATTTTGTAATAAGTGGAGAAAGTGGAGCTAGTAAGTGGAACAAACAAAGCAAGCTGACAAGCATGCAATGGGTGTTTCGAAACCTTTGTGATGGCTATGTCTTTGAAGGTATGAATTTGTTGTGACATAGGGTTGGACATCAGTGGATGATGATAGTGATGCCATTCTATCACTTATAATGCCTCATTATATATTTAAGTTTATATAAAGTAATTTATCCATCATTAATCCTTTGTAATAATTTGTTATGGTGCCCATGCCATCCAACTTTCTACAATACTAAGTGATCCCATGGTCAAGTTCCTTAGGGTGCAAAACCCTTACTATCTGTCATTAGGTGAATGATGGGCCTAGGCATCACATCTTAGTATGAATTTTGACATATAGAGGTGTTTAGTCATAAATTTGCACAACATAGCTTCGCGTCATCAGCTTTTCAACCAAATGTGATGATCAATTGTGTGAACGAATGGTTCCTCTCATACTAGATTGAATTACTATCATGATATATTCGTTAGTAAGGTAAAACTACAATGTCTCATGATGGTCTAAACTAAGCTCATGTTCTTTATTGATGTGTGAACAATCCAAGACTTGGCAAATTCTACTTCTTAATAATAAGAAGAGTTGACATCAAAGAATAAAAAAGAAACACCCTGTGAATGTTTGGCTACCGCAAACTAGTTATCTATGTGGCTACTTTTTTGATACCTCCAGCTTAAAATTTTGAAAGGAAGAAAGATCAATAGGCCATACTTATAAGTTTCATATTCATACTAGAAATTAGAATAAAATGAGCTTTTACGTATTTGTTTTAGATGACACTTCTATTCTTGTTGAGCTGCACCTAAAACACACATATTTTTCTTTAATTGTCCAAAAACAATCTGCCTACCTAAAGATGTCTTCTACTTAGATCAACTCATAGATGCAAAACTTGAGCCAAAAAGAGGGGTTGAGCCCCATCTCCATCTCTTAAAAGAATAAAATAACTTTAAATTAGTGTCATTTCGATTTTGTTGGCATGCTGATTCCCACTTATATTACACAGCTCAAATCATTTCATAAAGTCATTCTAGAGCCAAGCACAATGAGGTCTCCTTTACCCAATAAATTTTTCAAGACCGTTCTATTTGTTGAGGTTTCTTTTGATAGTTGTTAGGGACAATAGGAATCTCATTAATCCATTCATGTCCTTTAATAATTAGATGATGAGAAATTTTGCAACCATAAGAGTTTCATAGTTACTCTAATCATTTAAACACACTTGGTTGAATTTCTTCACTTAGAAATTTAGATAACTAAGCAAAAATCACATTACATTAGCATCAATGGGGACTATCACAGTACTTTTTTTTAATTAAAAAGTTACATAGCCCATGTCCATACAAGTTTTGAGTGGATCATTCGTTTCATGATGAAGGCCACTACAAGGGTCACTCCTATTCATCCCCAATTGATACATGTTGACCCACCCTCATCACTTGAGAATCATGAGCAATTTGTCAACATATGATCAGTTTGGCACAGGCACACTCATGCTCAACCCTTAGAGCCAATTTTTTTCCTGAAGTTACAAATCCATTTTGTCAACTCCTCTTACCTAAAATGCTACATCATTTAGAGTTTGTTTACCTTGGATACTTGATGCAATTATGATTATGATTGGGTCTAGAAGAGGTTAGTTCATATTGATTTTCAAGGGTCACTAGGACACATAAAATACTACTCAATTTGTAGTAATCTTCCAACCACTTGGCCCCAACCCTGATAGAGTCATTTTTATGGTAGATTGACTATTAAGCAGAAAAGATAACTCGTCTTGCGTCCTCCACCAATATCATAGGATAACTAGACATTGCTATCAACTACTACATCTCACTTCAAGAAATTTATCTAAACTTAATTTTGAATCTCTTGCCAAATTACATTCTCTAAAGGGTTTCCCACATCTCTTTGGATTGACTAATCCATCTACAATTGTAGTTCACATGGAACCTTTTCTCTATTAGGCCTCAAAGTTCTCATTTGAATATTTAGTACTACCACCAAGACCTACGTCAATGAAAGCTCCATGTGGGCTTGTAGTTTATATGTTACAATGACCATTGTACTATCCTACTTATGAAGGAATTGCATTTCACCAATGGTCAAGAGTGGGTTGCACTCTTAAGCACCATCCATTTTCGAAGCTAATGATTTAATGGGTGAGTTGTTGCGCACTTCTTAGTGGATTTCAACTTCCTTAACCACCATCCAACTATCTTAAGCTATGAAGACCCTTTATGGGCTCTAAATTACCATTTAGTTGGATGTTGCAATCTAGCTTTTGATTCATTAGGCATCATCAATTGTTCTTAGCAAAAATGGCTTACATGGAACTTGGATTTATTGGTTCAATTAATCAAAGAAATCATGTCATGTTTTAGATTTCTGCCTCTCAGAAGTTTTGGAATAAGTCAAAAGCTTTCTACCTCAATTCCTCTAATCATTAGCTTTACCTAATAGAACTCTAATATTGACTCCAACAATCCTAAGGGAAGTTGCAAAAGGAATAAACTACTAGATGGTTTGATTAGTCCTTTACCCTTATAGTCAAGTGAAATGAATGATTTGCACATCAATTTCACCACAGGACTCCACACGATTCTCCTCTCACATCATCTTACTTAGGCATAATTCATCATCTTTTTTGTTTCAATAGAAGTGCTCTCTCTCAAACCCATTATAGAAGATTTTTGTCAATTTGTGGCTCGCTTCTATAATTTGGATCCCACCAATAAGCTTCCCTGCACCTTTCAGCTTACTCACTTATCAACTCACAAGATTGTTAGACTAGTTGTTCCATGTTTCAATTCGATGGTGAGCCCACCAGCCATCGCTATTGTGCATGAGGCCACCATGAATACCTCAATGGTGTGAGCATTATGACTAACCAACATGATAATGTCTCCATGAAAGACATCAATCATGGTTCCTTCCATTGTGAATTCCTGAGATGGTCCACTCCACAAGCCATGAAACAAACCATATGAGGACATTCTTCATCCTATCGAGGTGCACCATGAGCACTTATTTACTTCCCTTTTAGTTATTTGAAGCACTCATTAGCTCTACTTTGAAATTCCTTTACATTATTTCCTCTTAGTGCTTGTTCGTTATCAATCTCTCATAATTGTTTAGCTTTGAATGCAATTTACCACCTAGTTTTGGCTACTTTATCAAATAACCTGACTTATTGATAATGCCTTTTGTAGTGTTGGAGTTTAAATTAAATGGGGCTCTCACTATCCTATTTCCTTGTTTCTAGAGGGCTTGATCCCGATCCATTACCAAGGATGCATCTCTAAAAATAATTTGTGCTTCCAGTTGTCTGATTTTCACACTTGGTTAGTCTTGTCTCGCTTGTCATTACTAATAGAATCCTCATTAGTTCCTTCACCTCCACCTATTTATATGCCTAATATTAAAGGGTAGCCTCACCAAATATGATGTCATGATTCTACACCAACGAGCATGGAGTTGGATTTGTGAGTTTGATCAAGTTGTCACACTACAACATCAATTCCATCTAGCTAAAACCACAACATAGTAGCATCCACCTGTTACCCACTGATGGTCGACCATCAGCCACTAAATCAGCATGCCATGCTATAGAACAATGTTCCATTGACCATGTTGAAATAAGGGATGGCACTGAAATCAGTAATTCTTAGCTTTCAAAACAAGTGATATGTCATAATACACTATTATAGGTATGCCATTAGCTTACATCCTCTGGCAAAACTTGCAATAAAAAATTGGATGGCTCAATGAGACTATATAATTCACAACATGTATAACTTTTCACAAACTTCTTCATTGGTACAAGAGCCCATATATCCTTTGTAAAGAGTCATTCAATAATGGATTGCTAAACCTACTAAATCAATGACACACAACATACTTGTGTCCAACTTATTAGTTTCTCTCCCTTAACACAAGTCTATGCCCATAAGATGTTGTTTATTCCCCACAACATTGGGCCCCACATAAAAACAATATCATGCATGATGGAAGAATATGACATCAAATAGTTGTCATACCTTAGCAAGTTACACAAATTGATCGACCATTTTTAGCTCTCATCAAGGATTTTTTTGTAAGTTTACATATGGAAGCCTTGTTGCAACTATACGATACTCTAAATGATAACATTTGATGGATTATTTGCAAAGTCACACATGATAAACCATCTACATCATAGTGATCTAAATAGATGGTCAGACCAATCAATCAGTAAAAGTGATTGACAGTGTGTACAAAGGGTAAGGGTGTAGTGGACACAAGTTGATAACTCATGCTTACTAGGAATTTGTCATTACGAAATTTTCTTAAGATTACATAGGCTTTTGGCCAAGGAAATGGACTCATTGAATGCATCAATGTTTCACACATGTGGCTCAGAGCTACAAAGGGAACCACAAACTTATTATTTCCTTAAACTTATATGGCCAACATAGCCATAATCCCTCTAAGAGGCTTACCACTAAGCTTGCACCCCGTATAGTTAATTTTCATGTTGAGGACTCATTCATTAATTGAATGAACTAGTCAAATGGCTGTCCTAACTAAGAATGGTCAAGCACCACCACCAATAGTTGTAAAGAATGATCTCTTAATCTATCAATCTTTGCTATGCTTTGACTAGCAAGCTTTCCCTTGCTAAGCCAAATTAATTCATAGGCACAACTTTTAATGGTGCCCTTCTACCAATTCCTTTATGTTTTAGCCTTGCTACCATACTTTGTTAAAAATTATAGGTGGACAAAATTATTATAAGACTTGTTTTTTGATCACATTCTCTATTATTGACAAACTTTGAAATGGACCTAGTATCAACTATTCTTTGATTTATTTGTGATGCTATGATTAATTATGGGCTCGAAATCAAGAAAGAGTACAAAACAATAAGGGTTATGGTGCAATTCTAAGATCCCGACATTGTTCTTATGAGTAGTGCTCTAACATGCTATGGTGGTGATACTTAGGGGAATGTAAAAAGTATTATGGAGATATCATTGGATCAATTGGAGTTAAATAGCGTTTGTTGCCAATGGAATTCATCTATGGACATTGATGGTAATTAATTTGGGATGTTGGATGTAGTAGTTGTGGTTTCAATAGAACAATAGAGAAAAGAGAGAATATGGAAGAATTAAACATAATAAATTGTGAACTAAATTTTAATGTGCATACAAACTCATGTAATGTATCAAAAGATAATGTTATACATACCAATAATACTAAAGTAATGGATTCATGAAGGTGCACCATAGGTGTTTGTGACAATGCCAAAATGATGGTGATGGAAAACTCTAGAAAACATAGCCATCCAGTATGCGGTCTAGTTAAAGTGAGTTTCAGGGATGCTCTTACGAGACAAAATTCAAGTAATGGCAATAATGTTTTGATTAAAAGTAGATCTAGCAAATACAGTTAGAGATTGGCAAATATTGATGCAAAAATCTTTTTATCAAAAGATACCTTCATCATTATCAATGTAGAAATTCACCTTTCATATGTGGCTTCTGATTGTTGAGTTTGGTACCACCAATTTCATCTTACAAGTATGGTGTATAGTAGTCATCTATCTTTTTAATGCATTACTAGAATTCACCAAAGCAAATGTGGGCATTTTTGTGGATTCTAGGTTTTCAAATTATCAACTAGCTATTTTTATCTACACTTTGAGTTAGCTACAAATTGAGACTTAGAGTAGTTAGATGGTCCTTAGTAGGTATTTTTCCCTACATTTGCTTTGCATATGTGGACACCTAGATTTTGGCAGAGTACTTCAACAGTTATGTGTGCCCTAGTATAGATTTGTTTGCCAGTACTCCCTCTAATTTACTATGACATAGAGAACCTTTTGCACATTTTAAAGGCCATTAGTGAACCTATTTAGGCTTATTAGTAGACAACTGACATGAATAGTTTGACATTAGTAGGAGTATGTGTTAGAATGGACCTCTATAAGTCGCATAGAGTAGGTATGTAATTGAATGGACCATTGGGTTAATCCTTTTGGTGGTTTGACTATAATGGACTTCCCTCTAACTACATTTCTAAAAAAGTGGGACATGCATCTAGGAAATGTTCATCCAACGAGCTAATCTAAAATACAACTAAAGGTTAGTGTTCATGTCCTATTGAGGAAGGACCAAATTAAGAAAAGAATGAGGAGATAATTGCTTTGTGAGGGGAGATAGAAGTTGATGATGATAAATGATAAGGTTTGAGACCTTTGATGGTTGTTCAACCTAGAAAGAGAATAATGTTTACAGCAACACAATAGATAAGGAGATTAAATCAAAAAGATTTTAGTAGGAAGGAGTTTAGTAAGCATTACAATTTAGAGGATAACGAACAAGCCAAGCACAAAGACAAATCTAGATATAAGAATGTTGGGCATAATAAGGGCTCATCCAATATGGAGTGGAGAGAAAAATAGAAAATCTATGGGGAAGATAAAATCAATGCTAATAAAAAGAAGTTTCTATTAAGTAGCCTGGATGTGGTTGAAGGCCTTTGAGACCTTACACCAATCAAAGTGTAGAATTTTGGAAAGCAAGTGGATGTCACAAAAACTCCTTGTCCATCCACTAATGTGGCACCACCTATAGCTAGGAAAAGGGGAAAATTCTCCATGGAATGAATGTAATGATGATAATGAATATAAAATGTAATAAATGGAGGGTTTTCTTTCCTGTAGGTTTTAAAATTTAAAAAACATTATGGTATTATAGAGGAAAGTTGGGTATAGCAGAGACAATGGCCTCTTATTTCCTAAAGTGTTTTTAGAAGTATAAATGACTGTGGTTTTGTTAGATGTACTAGAAAATTATGTGCAATATCTATTAGAGCTTTTTTGTGGTAACCGTAGGGTATTTTCAATAGGGTGAATAGGGGAAGAGAAGGCATTCGTATTACTATAATCAGTGATACATAGCTATTGATAATTTGAAACTCGATTAGCATAAATATTGGAGGCTTTTAGTTACCTACTTTTGGATAATATTGCTAGATTGTGATCAATTTTTGCTTGTGTATAGAAGGCATTTATATTCTTATTCATGCACTCATTGTTGCATTGTTGCTAATAGTGTGAAGCTGACTTGGTATAGAAACTAAAGGATTTCAATTACCTACTTGGAGATCTTGTAGGATATGGCTCAATGTCGATCAAGCATGCATACTATAGTGAGGAGATGTTGTTGGAATAAAAACATCTTCTACAGTAGCATGTATGAGCAAAAATGTAACAACAGAGGATCCTTTATGGGTTTGGAAATTGATACTACAGTCTCGAGTTATTGAGTTCATGTGGAGATTAATTTTGAATTTGCTTACAATTTGCTCCTAAAAGTGTATAAGTGGTATTGACATAGTTGTTTTCTCCATGGTGAAAGGTGGAAGAAGTTCAGAATTCCTTATAGAAATGTCATAAAGAGAAGGAACTCCTTGCAAGAAATTTCATTATCATTAATCTCATGATTTATAGAATGCACAACAAAGTTTTTATTTATTTAAGTGAGAAGGTTAACTCAGTGGTAAAAATATTAAGGTCACAACTAATTAACTAAAATTAAATTTGCTACATCTATCTTATATCACTTATGGGTAAATGAAATTTACATGCACACATGGGCAAGTTGCTTAGTCTTGCAACACTTCAAAGAAGTACTTAGTTTGCTATTACTACATGTTTCTTTTCTCCAATCCCATCTTGTGAGAGTTCTAGTAGCCTTTAAAGGCTATTGATAACCACTTATTGGACTCCTCCAATAGGGAGGGTTAAGCTCAATTGCAATGTAGTTGTGTAAGATAATTTTAATGCTGGAATTGGTATAGTTAATCAAGATGACTTTGACAAGACTAAAATTATCGGTGGTAGAATGTACATTTCATGTTCAATTTTGTCCATGAAAACTATTGCTATTCTTGAAGCTATAGAGTTCTTTAGAATGTTATTCCAAAATATTCACATAATAAAGATCTAATAAGACTCTACCACAGCCATTGCTATAGTGAGCCAGTAGCTTGCATCTATTATGTGTTAGAGTAACTACCAAAGTGTTATCAAGAGTTATCAAGTTTATGTATGGTATGTAGTCCTTCAAACTATCCAACATAATGCATCAAGGTGACTTGCAATACACTTGGTTGTGATCACGTGCTTCTATTTGATTTTGTTAGGGATTGGGGTATGGCCTTTCTTGAAGTGCTACAACATTGTCTTTTTTCTAATTTCATGTATGAACCTCCACATGGAGAGTATGTTGTAGGCCTTAACCATTTCTTTATCAAGGAACCCAGAGACTTTGGAGTCATTGGAGAGGTTGGAAGAGTATGGACATTAGTATAGCAGGGTGGTCAGAATATGATGTTCATCCAAGCGGATTGTATTTGTTGGCAATGAATGGTGGGTAGTAAAAAGAAACACAATTCTTTAACTAGAGGTAGGGTAGAAGTGTGACTGAATTCTATTTTTTGTTAGAGTTGTCATTTCACTAGAGGGCATGTGTGTGCCTCTAAATGCTTTGTTTGATTTCTAGCAAACACATAAAACAATCTGGAATCTTAATCTCTTTAACTACTCTATGATGAGTAGTGATTAATGGTGGGCATGAAACCCAGAAGGCGTGCAAAAAAAATATAGGGTAGCTTTGTGCAACTATCCTCAAAACAAGCAAACAATTAAGATGTGCAAAGAAACACAATTCTTTAACAATTTAGGATCATCAGATTGTTCATACTTATTGCATTATGGAATGTAGTAGTGAAGTATAAGAAATTCAGGGGAATAATGTTGTGAGATTAATGGAAACATTGTAGTTAGATGTGGCATACTATGATGATAATTCATGTAAAGATGAATCTTAAGGGATGTGGCTTGCATTAGCAGTGAAATTGATCACTATAATAAGGGCATGGTTGGAGGTGAATCAGCAAAATCTAATAGATGGTGAATTGAAGTTGAATGAGCTTTCAAAATTATGTATTACCTCAAAAGAGATTGTTGCACATCATATTAGTGTTAAAGTAGTTGATTTACAAAGGTTGATGGAAAGTATTTTTGAGAACACTAAAAGTGAAGCAAAATTCTCTAATTGAAGTCATCTAGGACATAACTCAGTGATGATGAGCATTAGTGAGTTTCTTATGAGAGGGGGAATGAACATTGGCAATAGCATTTTCATAGAAGGTCTCTTTGGTAATTACAAGGAGAGACCAACAAATTTACATGTGATTGTGAAAGCATTGAGTAATACCTCTTTCATAATGAATGATCAATTACACCTTTGAAAAGAGGTTTGAGATCAATGAGTTCACTATCACCACTACAATGATATTGGTTGAGTGTATGGTCATTATTTATCCATTCAATGGATTGTCAGTATACACCAACATAGATGACACCATATAAATGGGTTCTCTGAAATTGGGTTCTAATTTATTAAAGGCCTAGGCCATTACAGGGGGTCCTTTAAAGAGGATCAAGCAAAAAGTCTGCTAACAAAAGTTTGAGTTACTTTGGAAGAGATATTCTCCACTCCTACGCAAACTCGCAAGTACATACAACACGTGCAACCCAATCTACAGTAGAGTTTCCCTCACGATGCACGTGACCAATGGGCAATGCACACAGACGCGTGGCGTGTGAGAGTGCGGGAAGAAAATGCTCGCTCAAAGGTGGGCACTTCGACATGTCTTGAATTTCTTACAAAGCTATCTGGGAGTCCGTCTGGATTTCAACAGTGGGGAAATTTAGAAACAAGTTTCTCACAACATAAAGGGCCTCTAGGATAGCAAGAGTCCCCATGGCCTCGCTAGCTTGTGAAATGAACCTTTTGCCAAAAATAAGTAAGGGTCTGCCCAGATCATCCCTAATTATAATGCTCACTCCAACAATGTCATTACGAACCGTGGCATTGCAATTAATCAATATCCATCCAGCGGGAGGGGGAACCCAATGTAGGGCTACAGACAACTCAGACAAGTTAGAGAGGTTCTCGTTGAGCTTAGATGCATACTCATTATGTCTCTTATCCGCAATACTAAGATCCATATGCACCTTGCGAATTAACATAGCGCTGCTCATAGTTATCCATGGGATTTCTAGCACATCTATTCACCCTAATACTGTGAAGGGTAGTGGCAATTATAGCCATGTACAGCATGTCACGGCTACGACTACGACCAGCCACCTCACCATAGCAGCAAAAACACGACAGAAAGACCTCTCCACTGCAATCACAAAGGCCGTCGTGCACCACCACCATAGCTTACCGTGTGTGCCGTGAGCCCCACGCCTCCTATGCATGTAGGCAATCCCAGAGGGTGTGGCAAAGAGTCTCGACGACGGGGCAGCCCCTTGGGCAATTGCTACTCCCAGCGAAACCCCTGCGCGCAAGCCACGTTTTCGAGGCCAGGGGCTTCTAGATGATGTGCCAGACGAAGACACGAACCCTGGGAGCCACCTTCAGTCTCCATATCCATTGAAATTTGTTATAATCATGCAGAGGCATCACCGTTTCAAGGTTGCGAGCATGGTTAATCAGGTGTGCATAGAATTGACCATTGTTGATCGTGGTTGATTCTGTGAGTGACTGAAGCACCATATCCTTAGCATGTTTTTGACCCCATGGCACGTGCATAACTCTATCAAATAGGCATTCATTGGCCCACAGACGAATTTGTTGTTCATCCCATGCTCCCGGTGCAGCCATGTAGTCCCTCACGAAGATTGGCCATATCGCGTCCATATTGACATAGGTTGGCCACCACCTAATAGGGAAGAACCCCAACCTGTTATCCTCCATGAATAAGGCGGTCAAACCATCACCCAGCCTCCATACGAAGCTTGAGATGGCGTCCAACATGGCATTCAGGGTGAGCTTGCAAGCATGGGATGCACCACACGGGGCACTGTGGGGAGTGTGCGTGCCCTCAAGTCTGCTCCGCATGATGTTAATCCACAGGCTGTCTTCTCTAGCGATGATTCTCTTGCATTGCTTCATTTGCAGCACCCACTACCATAAGCATACGTCATAGAAGCCCAGTCCCCCATCGGCTTAGGTAGAGTGACTCTGTCCCACTCGACATAATGCATTGACCTTGCGAAGTTTCGCACCACAAGAATCTCCTTATTACTTTTTTGATAGCATCAATTACCACCACGAGCACCATGTAGTGAGCAATAATATATTTGGGAATGGCAGCAATCATTGAGTTGATCATGAACACCCTGCCTGCCAAAGACAATGGCTGAACGTGCCGTTTAGCGACTTGCTGTTCTTATTTTTGAATAATGAAGTTGAGGTCCACCTTAGTAAGATGCTTTGCTGAAATGGGAACACCAAGATACATCAAATTCTACCCCCTAGACATCTGAATTTTCTTAGCCAACCTATTCTTTCTTTGCTCCTTCATGGCTCTACTGAAAAAGACTTTTGAATTTGTTGGATTAATTTTGAGTCCTGCTGCCTTACTGAATTCCTGAAGAATAATTTGCACAGTGTGCACAGCATTCCACGAAGCCGACATGTACATCATGATATCATCTGTATAAAGCAAATGAGACATGGCTGGCACACACTGCCCACAATGAAAATTGAGTAGCGCGCGTCTTGTAGTCTCGCGTGAGTGAAGATAAATGCTCAGTAACAATAGTAAATAGGTAGGGGTATAATGGGCATCCCTACGTAAGACCTCTCTGTGCCTTAATCCAAGGATGTTTGACACCATTAAGTAGCGCCCCAACCTGAGTGAGTCGATTCACGTACCAATCCACTCTCGCCAAAATCGTAGGAAACCCCATGAAGCGCATCAAATCCATCACAAAATTCCATCTTACTCTACCATAAGCTTGCTCTATATCAATTTTGATGGCCATCATACCTATCTTGGATGCTGAGGAATGCATTCTGGATGCCATCTCTTGTGCTATAAAAATGTTATCTATAATTGCTCAACCAGGGATAAACGCACCTTGTTCTGGGGAAATAATATCTGACAGAATTGCCTTGAGTCACTCCACAAGGACCTTGGCAACAACTTTGTAGATCATGTTGCATAAACTGATCAGGCCTATTTGCTCCTTACCTCTTAAGAATAAGAATAATTAATGTGTCTTTCCAAGATATAGGCATTTGTTACGTCTCAAAAAACTCCAAAACTACCTGCACAACATCTTCTTGTGTAATATCATGGTAGCCCTGTAAGAATTCAACATTTATCCCATCAATTCAAGGTGCCTTATTTTTTTCGAGGGCCTTAATCGCACAAATGATCTCCTCCTTTGTGACCCTAAGATTAAGCAAGTGTGCTTGAACATCCGAGAGGCATGCACATGGTGAGAAATGTTGTAAGCAAGAGGCCGCCATGTCATTATTCCATTTTGCTTCAAAGAAATGGGTTAAAATTTCACTGATGCCATCATCTGTGGTAATAATCACCCCCTTATCATCCTTCATGTACATAATTCTGTTGTTATGCCACCTAGTTGTTGCTGTAGCATGAAAAAATCGTGTGTTCTTGTCACCAAGTTAAGCCTACTGAACTTTTGCATGTGGCCACCACCATCTTTGCTCTAGTGCACTTTTCTTATGAAATTCAGTTCTAAGCTATCCAAGGGAAGTACTTTTCTCCACGTCTAGTCCCACACTCAACTCTTTCATTGGAAGTGAGTTGAGTCTACTTTCCAGCTCCTTGTTCCTTTTAATAATTCCCCTCATCTCCCTTCTGCTCTAGTTTGAAAGAGCAACCAAGCCCCATCAAAATCTAATGGAAAGTCCTACCATTCGATTTCCACGAGTGCCCCTTTCCCATGCTCGCATCACCACCACCATAGATTTTGGGGAATCTAACTATGTACTCTTGAATTGTATCCTTAAGTTCTTTGCAATTTGCTACTACCTACCTCAAAAATTTATCAACAACGGATAGTGGTCCGAACCAATCTTGGAGAGGTGCCTGATAGTGGTAGTTGGAAATGCCTACATACCATGAGTATTCAGCAATACTCGATGCAATCTCTCCCAAATGCATGCTCCCCTTGATCTACCATTGCACTAGGTGTAAATTTTTCCAATAAAACCCTAATCCTCTGGCTAATGGTCATGGATCAATTCATAGAACTCAATCTGACCCTGCTCATGGATGAATTTATTCTCTCACATTTCTCATCTTGAGATATAACTATGTGAAAATCTCCAACAGTAATAAGAGGCCCGTTTGTCTTGGCATCATTTCTTAAAAAATCCCATAGGAGTCTTCTTTTGTGGACCTCCTTAGGAGCGTATACAAAGCCGTAATTTATCAATTCACTGCCTGAATGCATAATTTGAACAGACATCACATGTAGCTCCTGAGAGGTTTGAGTGTTAGCCAATTCCTCTACAAAGCAACAATAGCCACAGTCTTCCCAGCTGAGGGCTATATTTCGTACAACTAGTCCCTTCCCAAGAGCACATTAGCTTCTTTACCGCTGAAACTCTGCACCCTGGTTTCCACCAACACAACTATAGCCACATTCTGATCTCTTACAAATCTTTGCAGATGTAGTCTTGATTTTCTGTCATTAATTCCTCTGATATTCTACATAGAAATCATCATAATAAATTGTATTACGCAGTCCCCAAACATTCCCCAAAACAATAGCAATCACTGCCCCATACACACAGAGCATTCATCTGATCAGCAGAGACCTCCACACATCATATAGAGGCATAACACCAAAATGCCCCACCATGGCCACCACAAGCACCTACCCTCTTCTCCATGGGCACCACAACACTCCCAAAAATACACAATGTCACCTGCATTTTATAGCAGCTAACCCGAGAAGGAGATCGCTACTGCACGAAGTGCAGGCGGGAAGCGGCCTCCCTGTCATCGCCTTGCTTGAGGTATATCATAAGCATATATATCATCGTCAATAGTAGATTGCACAATATTTTTCCCTTTAGTATCCTCACTGATTATAAATTCTACAGGTTGATTTCCAGTAGAAGGTTGATTTGTCAACATCATCTCGCTTTTATTCCTTGAGCTGTGGCGAGCCCAAACCCTCTTATTGCTCTCTTGCCCACGTTAAGTTGATAGGCTCTTCCTTCTTGCTCCATTTCTCCCATGGCCTTCATAGCTTCCACGACTCCTAGCCACCTCCCTCAATGCAGGGTTATCATGCTCGGGGTCTTCACTTGTTCGACCATTTGCAAAGAGTCTTCACTGAGCTTTCATCAGCATTTTGACCATGAACCTTGTCCAACTTGTAAGGCATACCCCATGGCAAATATCCTGTCTCCCCATCCACGATCACCTACATAGGACAACCATCAGTAGCATGCGGTTCATGCACCTGCGAGGGCGCAGTAGTGTGCACATCTGCATCAGCAGGCATGCGCACAGATGATGGTCCATCCATAGCGACGTGCACAAGCGCTCGCGCCAAGACAACAACCGGCTAGGCTGTTATGAAATTATGCATGTTACCATGCAGAGGGCCATGCGTAGGCACGACCACCATAGGTTCGGTCACAATTGTGCAGTTTGGCGTAGGACGTGATTTTGGTTCCATAGCAGGTTTAGGATCACACTTACATTGCTTCGTAGCATGTCCAACATGGCCACAAGAGAAACACATCCACTGTAGACCTTCATATTCAAATGGCTGAAAAGTCCTACCCAGTTCACCACATAACAATAGTTCAGGTTTCAATGGTTTAGAAAAATCGATTTTAACGCATACCCGGGCAAAGGACATCCATTGCAGATTGGCCATCCAGTCGTCGAGTAAAAAGGGTTCTCCAATCATCTTTGTGATCCTAATGATGTTCTCGACATCCTAATATATGAGGGGGAGTGTAGGAAGCCTCACTCAAACTGGCACACACATGGCCTTTTTCATATTCAGATGCAAATCAGGGGTCCAGATGTCCAAACCCATGGCTTGTCCCACAACTTGCTAGGGTCCTCCAAGCCAAACCATGTTTCTATCATCGATAGTGTCGAAATGTCAAACAAAAACATCCTGACGTTAAGTCCAGGATCCGAAATCTTTAAGATGTCCCCAACACCATATCAATAAGCACGCTATCACATGTAAGGGAAGAGTATTGCTGTAAACACGTCCCACGAGATCAAATTGGTGAAAGTTTCTGTGACGGACTGCTGCCTCAGCCGACATAATTACTGCATCATTCTCAAAGTATTCAGGCATAGCTAACGCCCATTCCTTTATATCTATCGGTGCTGGCTTGACAAAAGATGAAACACCTCTCCTTTTCCAAGTGTTATTGGTAGTAAGAGCTTCCTTGAAGCTGACTTTGGGCCCCAACCCAGCATTATCATCCCCTAAAGATAGAGTCTCATTCATGTTAGTTGCCTTAGCACCACATGATGAGTTCATGGGAGCATGAACGTCCAGCCCATGCACGTGTGCTCTCACCGATTTAAGCAAGGTAGCACCGCACATAGTCAAGTCATCATGCTCTGCATTGCTTGAGCATTCTCCAGAATCACCGATAACAAATCCCAACTCTCCATGAGCTCCATTGTCATGGTAAACATCCGTGAGCATCTCAATACGAATAGAAGTGCCGCTACCATTTTTCATGGGTTTCTTAGAACTTCTTTTTGATTTTTTTCCAGTCATAACATCAAACTATTGAGAAATAAAAAAGAGCAGTCACAGCATAATCGCCACCAGAGGATACCCCACGCAAAGAAAACCGCTAACAAAATTTTGCGATGCTTGGTACCCTACTTCGTAGGACACCCAAAGTATTAATACTGTGCCAGCAATTTGAAACTCGAATTCCCAAAACATGAAGGCCCCTAGCTAGCCAGGAGCATAGGGAAGTGATAGAGGAGGTAGTCGAGGTGGGAGAAGGAGGTGTTGCACCTTGGGAGGTGGAAGTAGGAGGCAGCACTGGCAACAGGTTCCGGCCACGGAGGTGGATTATGTTCAAGGTGGATGAAAGGGGAGGCGGTGACGGCACTGACGAGGTGGGGTAGTGGATACGTTCGAGTTGGATGAAGGAGGCAACGGTGCACCATAGAGGAGGGTTCCGGCCGTAGAGGTGGATCAGGCAACGGTGGTTATAATTTTCGAGGTGGATGACGGAGGAGGAGGAGGCGACGGCACCGGCAAGGAGGGTCACGGCGAGGAGGGGTCACGGCCCATATTGCCTTCTGATGTCAAGTAGTTGGTCACGACGAGGAGGGCTCTAGGTTGTAGATTTTTTGACTAGGCAATTTTGTTTACCCTTTAAGTTAGCTATAGATATATAATCTGTCTTTGGGAAGACACTGGTATGTTGCAAGTCACGCATTAGGATTACATAAGGAAATGCAGTTTTAAGCCAAGCACTTCAGTTATTATGTGCCCCCTAATTGAGGTTAATTTTTTGATGCTCCCTCTTATGTGTTATGACATGAAGAACATTTTGGACATTGTTAAATAATAGTGGTAGGGCTTGGATCCATGGAAAGTGGCAAAGGCACAATGGAATGAATTTAGAGGTGATCATGAAAATAAAAAAGAATAAAGGGAGGTGGGTCTCCTAAGAAATTCTAAAAATTAAAATAAATAATGGTGGTATTGCTCAGGAATGTTGGAATTAGTAGAGGATGGAGTGGTGCCTCCTCTATCTTGTAACTTCTAAGGAACTATAACTGATTTGATGTTACTAGACTCACTTGGAAATTTTAATTAGTATTGCTCATCGCATTACTTTGTCAAGAATTTAGGTATTTTTGTCAGGTTTAGAGATAGTATTCTTACAACTATATCGCTACTGGCCGAACGAATTTCACTTGGCATGGAATATGGTTGTGTTCAATAACCTGCATGGCAGTAACTTCGATGTATATGGTTCATGCTTAGCTTGAGCGTACCAACATCTATTAGGTGGTGAGAAGTAATGTTACTTTTGTCCTTGATATGGTGATTAATAGGTTTGCAAACCGTTTTAGTGTTTATAGTTTAGGAATGATTCAAAATGGCAACAAATAAGATGTGTAATTCTTAAAGATATATCCTATACAAAGGAATGCTTTTCAATTAATAAAATTTTGTTACATTACTAGTGCAGAATGTTTAGGAGATTAGAGCTAAGAAATTGAATAGCTACTTATTATTCTTGGTAAGGGAAAATAAAGTCCTAAAAGTTGCATTGTTGGAAACTTTGGTGAAGAATTTTCATAGGCATGAGGTGGATTGGCTTTTGGGCAATAATTTGAACTACTTTCTTCAATGTTCGTCAGGGTTGTCATAGGGTACTATGATTTTTTGGGGGCATTGAGTGGATCTTTAGATTGTGAATTCATCCTCACAATTGATTATTATCTAGGTGAGATCTGGGTTTAATAATACTTGTTGGTAATGTGTAGTGTGTGCATCAAATGATTATATTAAATAAACGGTTTCAAATGATAAATGGTTAATGAGATTCTACAATTCACAACATGTACGACATTTCATTTTGTTCTCCATCAATATAAGAGCCAAGACAACTATTCTTGAGAGTCATTCAATGTTCGGTTACCAAGCTCTGTAAGACTTGTAGATGCACAACAAACTCATTGCTAGCTTAACATTTGCTCTCACTTAGTGCATGACCATGCACATAGGTTGTTCTTTATCACTCAAAAGATGAAGCTCCTTGTGGAAGCAAGAGCAAACACAACAGAAGAATGTAACATTGAATAGCCATCACACCCTAAATGGAAGCACTAATCACTTGATCATTCACAACACTGGATAACGAGGCTTCTATAGGTTTGCCTTTGAAAACCACATTATAGCTTCTTCTTCTTCTTTTAAATGATAAAGTTCAATATAATTCTCTTACATAACACATGGCAAAAATCCTATATCACATTAATCTAAAACCTTCATTGGACCATTCAATTTGTAGGTGCAACAAGCAGTGCATCAATAGGTTAGGTACATAATTAATGTGTGCTGATGATTGATGCTTACTAGGAATTGCTCAATTAAGACCAACAGACTCAATAATCTATCTACATCACAATAAAACTTTCATAAAGTACCCAGGCCTTTTGACCTTGTTAATGTGCTTGTTTAATATATTATTAGTGCACATGTGTCCAAGAACATATAAAGGCATCATAGACCTATTATTTCCTCAAACTTCCATTGCCTAACCAACCATAGTCCTAGAAAGACATTGGCCACATGGCTTGCACCCCACATAGCTTGTTATCTAGTTGAAGTATTGTTTGATAACAAAATTAACTAGAAAATCACTCCACCAACGTAGAACAACCATGCACCCTCACCAATAAAATTTATAAAGAGCTCTCAATCTGTGAATCCTTGTTATGTTTGGACCTAGTAATCTTGCTTGTGTTGATTCAAATTAAGGTATGTGCTCCACCCTTAGTGATGCCGTTTCATCAATTTATTTAAGTTTCAACCATATGACCATGCTCCCTTAGAAGCCTAAAGATGGCATGTGGCAATTATAAAATTCAGCGAGTTGAAGTCTTATTTGTTAAAAGAATAAACTAGAAAAATCTGATCATCAACAAAGAATGGCCATGCTTTGACACTCATGAAATTACGAATGAGCTCTCAATCTATCAATTCTTGGTCTTTTTGGACCTGGTAAGTTTCCTTTTGTTAGGTCAAATTGAGTCATAGGATCCACTCCTATAGTGTCCTTTCATCAATTTATTTATGTTTGAAACTTGTGACCATGCCTACCCTAAAACCTAAACACAAAGAGTATTCCTTATATAGTGAAGGTTGTTGGGAAGCTTATACTAATAGATAAATAGATGTCTAATATGTAGAGGTCATCCTTTGGTAGAGTTTGTTTAAGAATTGACTTATTAAGACCAGTTAAGGTAGGCATATGGTTGAATGGCCTTTTTAATAGGTCATTTTAAAGATTTGAATATGAGGGGTTTCCCTTAATTTGCTTTACTTATGGGAAGTTTGGACATACAAATCTAATGTCCCCATCTAATACATCAATGCAAAATGTTTCTATGCCAAATAGTAAGCCTTGTAATGGAAACTCCTGAGCAAGCAAAGGAAGAGGAAAAAAGTTTTAACAAGAGTGGGGCAAATGATGAACAACATATGTGGCATGGTTTAGGGCCATGGATGGTAGTACAACTTAAAAATTAAAGATCATTTCAAAATGGATTGTTGGGTAGGATTTGGAATGCAAACTCTAAAAGAAAATTGAAGAATATTGAAGAGGGAATGCTAGAAAGAAATAAAAACTTGGATACAGAAGGAGATCATGGTCTAAATTTGCTGGGTGAAAAGTGGGCACATATACACTTGAGTGGATTCCTGAACACAACATCTTGTAAGAGGAGAAAAATAATGCAAACTTAAATAGAGAAGAAGATCAAGGGATTAAAGAGCTTAAAAGTTTCGAGAGGACTAGATAAACTGACCGTTAAGCATGGAGTATTTCTCAATTAGGTAGGTTCAAGTTTAGTAGAATGCTAGCTAATTAACCATGAAGGAGCCACCCAGATCTCTAGATATAGGTAAATTCCCCTTGGAACATTTTGTTATACAATGCACCTGAGATGGAATAAATTGAGATCTTTCACCCTACAAGTTGGGACATTTAGTTTCAAAATAATGAAGGTTGTAGTAAGAACTTGCTTTCTTAATGTCTATTACTTCCTCATTCTTGTTTATGCTATGTTGTGGTTGAAGTTGTTGTAATTTTGGTTTCTATTCTAAAATTGCTATTGTAGAACTATTATGTAGAATAATTATGATGGGTTGCATATAGATACTTCACGACATACTATCACATGAAGGCTACTTATTTGAAACAGATATTTGGAAAATATTGGAGCAATTGATGTAAGTTTCTGTGGAGGAGCATGCTGTAAGAACTTTAAAATGTCTTTGATAATGGCAATAGGCTTGTCAAAATAGGAAGAAGCAAGATTGAAAACTACAAGGAGCTAAAGTCTTTGAAGTGTTGTGTACCTAAAACTCGGGGATACTTTGGGCAGCTATCATTGAAGAATGTCATAAATGGAATTATTTTGTAGAGTTATGGGAGGCAAAATGAAATTACTTCATTGAAGATTGAGCTTAAATGTATTATTTAGTAAGAGAAAAATAGAATAATTGTAGTATTACAGTGGAGATATAATGTAATTTGGTTTGTTTGGAATTATTTGCTTGGAACTCATATTTAAGGGAAGGTCATGGTGCTAATTAGACCAAATGTTTTGTTCTATTAGATGAGGTAGACACTTCTTGGATGTGTGTAGATGAAATGAACTACTTAAACATAATGGAAAAAGCTAGGAAGGAACCTATAAATTACCCATGCTTCTTTCTTGCATATGCAGTTCAACTTGCAAAAAATTAAAACATCTAAAAGCTTTGCTAGTCAAATATATGTATTAAGGGGTTTGATAGAAATTCAAATTATAATCATGATGGGGAGGTGGAAAATTTATTTAAGGTGTGCATCTAATGGAGGCAATAATAGAGTTTACCTTATCACTTTTACAACATTAGTGCTAAGGGGATCTAGTGGTAGTTCCATAGTGATGAGCCAACAAGAAGTGCATATTTTACGCAGAATCGGGTAGAACAGCATGTATCTAATGATTGCATTTCCAAGAGGAATCAAGTTCCTTTGCCTTATTGCATGGGAAGAGAAAATAGAAGTATATTTAGTAGAGTAAATATGAAAAATGATATTGATGCTTGTTCTGTAGTTAGGAAATTCGAAATGTTTTACTTATTAAAAAGAAATTGAGCAAACTTAGATGGCACAACATGGGAAATAGGTGTATTAAATTATAAAATGTTTTGGGAAATAGGTGTATTAAATTAGAAGAGTAAATTGTAATTCAACCCAAAACCATGGAAGCAAAAGTATGAAAACATATATAGAAAGAAACATCTTGGGAGCTATGTTATCCTAATATTTTGTAAGAAAGCAACTGCTAGCTATTTGAATAATTTTTGGAAGGGTCAGTGACATAAGGTGATTACTTAGAATATATGTTTTATAGTTAAAATATAATATAAAGTTAATAGAGAAAGATTCAGAATGAGATAGGACATGTCATGGGAGGTCTGATAATAATGTGATTATCAATCCATCTTTATGATTCTATGGGCATTGTAGGGTTTTTTTGTCTTTGCTATTATCTACTAGCTATTTGGAAATCCTTTATGTGCTTATTTATGTATTATGATGCCGTAAAACTTTACATGGTTATGTTAGTTGTTTGGTATGCACAAGGAATAAGGGCAACAAAATGAAGTGCATTTTTTGTCGCCATTTGTAATGGTAAATAGAGTATTAGTAATTGCTTTTCTAGAGACATGAGTGGAGAAGTTTAACCAGTAGGATGTAGATAGACTTCTTGGTAAGAATTAGGTGTACAATGTGTAGCCATTGGTTGGTATATTTGGAGGTATTGTTGTGATATGGAGAAATTTGGTGTTGTTGGACATTGCTATGGCCTCATAATAAGTTGTGTTAATACAAACAAAAGCTATAAGTAAAGAAGCTTCGACATGTTATGTCATGTATGCTTCTAAAGATTATGTTACTCATAAGGAGGCATAGGACAAAATTTGAGAGACAAAAACACTTGGAGGTCCACTAACAATTGAGCATGATTTTAATTTTCTATTTGTGTAGGATGAGAAGAAAGGGGCAAGAAATTTTGGAGAGGGCAAGTGATGCATTAATTCCTAGTTTCTTACAAGATCAATACCTAGTTGACTTGGGTTTCTTTTGGAATAGGTATACTGGGTGTAGTAACAAGGATGGAAGTGCTCATATTTATTAAGGACTGGGTAGAACCTTTATGAGCATTGAGTGTTTGTAGGCATATACTAATGGTATCTTGTCACATCTTCCTTGTATTGGCTCAGTTCATTATCCATTATGTGTTTAACTAAAATTTTAGCCTTTTGAAAGAATAGATAAAAATAGCCAGTCTTAAAATGCATCGCTTTCTTTCCTATAGACAACGAAGATTATATACAGAGTTTGTAGTATAATAGTAAGTGGAAACTTGATGGATTAATCATCTATGAAATTTTACAGAGCACTGTCAGCTTTGGGAAATTGGAGTGCAAGTGAAATGGGAGATTTTGTTAATAAAAATTATCTATTGGAACAAGACATTTAGGTGCTACAAATCAAGGAGTTTGAGTTAGGGTTGATTTAGTAATAGCATGACTTATTGGGTTTGAAAATTATATCTTTCCTTAGATTGGTGGGCCTTCATGGGACATGATGGTGGCAATGTCTTAAGCTACATTAGGCATACATAGGAGATCATAACACCCATTTTTTTAGCCTATGGGCACTTATACCTTTAGAAATAACTATATTCCAACTTAAGATGTTATTGTCGACTTAGTAACTTCGTCATGAAAAATAAGTGGTATACTAATGCAGTTTTTTAGTTTAAAATGGTGTAGTGATGATGAGTAGATTCCATTTACCACTTATATTTCTAGCCTTATAGATGTATTGGTAGACAGTAGGTGACTTTTACTGAGGTACTTATCCTTGATGAGGAAATTAGCATTATTACGAAATCTATCAAGAGTAGTAAGGCTTTGGGCATTGATCACATCATAGTAAATGTTTTGTGTGGTTATTAGAATATTACTTAGACATTGTTCAAGTGATGAGATAAGTTTTTTCAAGATAGATATGTGCCAAAAAATTGAAAAGAAACTTTGATCATACTTATTCCTAAAGGTTTAAGGTGCTTCAAAACTTAAACAATCTAAAACTATTAGCATATGCAAAATGATTTATAAAATTATGGTAAAGATTATGATAGATAGATTGAAGATTGTACTACTTGACATTATTACTAGGAAGTAAGCTACATTTATTCATGATGGAGCTATTTATGATAACATTTATTTGACATAGGTGATTTTAGCTCCTATGAACATATCAAGAACAAAAGAAGGGCTTATGGTACTTAACCTAGACATGGCCTAAGCATACAACAAAGTTAAATGATAGTTTATGACTTATGTTGGAGATCTATGACATGTATGAATATTGTATGATAGATTGCTAAAGGTAAATTGGTATCCTACTTATCAAACAACTGGTTGGAATTTCTTTGAATTAATTTGTGGCCTATATTTATTTATGTGCATGTGTAGTTTCCATTAAAAGTTTAGGAGATTATCAACAAGCATGGAGAATGGAATTGTGAAAAGATTGATAACATATTTGTTACCACCTTAGACTCAGGAATTCCTCACATACTTTGGCTAAATCTAATGTAAATGTTGTTTTTTTGGCAAAATGAAGATATTTTGCTCAAATCTAAACACATATTATAGCATGATGACCTATGTAAATATGAGTGGGAAGGATGTATCTTGGGTTTGGAAAAAAAAAGTGTATAATTGGGTGAAGATATTCCTTTGGTGATTAATCTTGAATCTTATCAAACCAACTCTTGATTGGATGTTAAATGTTCAATAATATGTGAGACATGTGTATGATTTAAGCATCATGAATGAAAATATGAAGCTTTTGTTTTGGGAATGCTTTTAGGAAAAAGTATTATGGGAGAGTAACACCATTACTAGTATTATTTGTGGTGGATGAAGAAAGTTGCCATCACAATAACTCATTGTAGGAATTAAGAAACAGGATGGGTAAAGTTATGTAATGTGGAGATTATAAAGAAAATAAAAATAAATAAAGTAAGGGATTGTCCTGGTAAATTTTAAAATTGAAAACAAAAAATAATAATTACGCAAAAAAAATTCAAATTGGTAGAATACAAAGCAGTGGCTTCTTGTTTTTTTAGAGCTTCTAAGAAACTATATATGGCTTTGATCTTACTAGATTTATTTGGAAATATTACTTGGTATTTTTCAAGACTTCACTTTGTCATAAATATAGGGTATTATGGCTATAGTGAATAAGAGTAGAGAAAGATTTTATGTTTTTGCTCTTATTTGTTGTTTTGCTATAGATCATGTGAAGCTCAATTGGCATAAAAACTGAAGGTTGTCAATTACTTACTTGGTGATGATCTTGTTAGATAAGGTTAAGGCTTGGCTCGACCATGGCCACAAATATGAGATGGGAAGATGAAGTGTTTCGTGCTAAGGAAATCCCACAAGAGGGGAGGGGGTGAATTGTGTATTTAAAATTTTATGAATTTCGAAATTAAACTTAAAAACCTTTAAGCAAGAGTAAAGAGAGTTGAACACACAAATTTTTAAGTGGTTCGACTCAAAACCGAGTCTACGTCCACCCCCAACCGGTGTTGGGAAAAGTCCACTAAATGCACCGATTACAAGTGAGGTTTTTCCTACGGTTCACCTCAAACCTACTTGGGATTTTTACTACGGCTAATCCCAAACCTACTTGAGTTTTTACCAGGCTCAACTCAAACCCGGGGCTTTTGCACAACTGCCGGGATGCCCTTGCCCCAAAACGAAAAGTACGAAAAATTGGCAAATAACTTAAGAGAAATAGGAGAAAAGAGGAGGCACACACAATCGACAAATTAGAGGGATAGAAATTGAGAAATAATTGAAAAACCTCTAATTCCAATAGCCTTCTTGCCGCTTTGCTTTTTGAGCTTGGATGCACCGTTTTTGCTTGATTGCTCGAATTTTGAGATCTGAAATCTTTGGAAAATTTAGCAAAGGTTAAACTGAAAAATACATCAATTTTCCCTATTTATAAAGCTCAAATTTGAGCTCTAAAAACACCCCCAACGGCTCCAAAAATTAATTAGTCATTTGGGCAACGGACGGAAAGCAGCAACTGTCCGATCCGGGCCCAAAAACGAACGGCACAGATTGATTTACGCATTTTACCGTTCGGGCTTAATCCAGAGCGTTGGATCCAGGCGCTGAATGAACGGCGCCGATTAAACGACCGTTCAATTTTGATCTGGAGCGTTGGATCCGCGCGGTGAACGAACGGCACAGATTAACCTTGCGAAACAGCCGTTCGAAACAATTCTCGCCCGTTGGATCTAGGCGGGCTTGATCTGCGCCTTTGGATCCTGCCGAAGTTATAAGGTGGGATTTTTAGTCCCACACTGCAGAAATGAAATTGGCGCATTGCTTTATAAAGAATTTGCGCCCTATAGCTTTCGAGCCTTTGTGGGGCTGGCTCCCCCCTTCCTTGACCAGGACTTGATCACCTGGTTTGGGTTGACTTAGCCAAGCATTGTTCATTGACCGTTGATCGCGCTGCAGTTTGACCTAGCCGAGCTCCTCTCGGCGGGCTTTGGGCGGGCTTGGCTTAGCCAGGCACTGTGGATTTGACCGTTGACCAGCGCTAGCCGAGCTCCTCTCGGCGGGCTTGGTTCGGCCTTTTCGGGTCAACCAAATTTTTATTTTTAGATTAAATTTTTAATTTCTAAAAGACCTGGATGGGCTGTTTTCGCGCCGGGTCGACCCGCCCATTGCTACAGTGCATTTTCCCGAGACTTCAGCTGTTTTATTGTATTTTTGACGAATTTTTGTGCCAAAAATTTGAATATAAGTGTATAAAAATAATTTTATATTCTTATATTATTATATGTTATTTAAATAGCTTTGAAAAGAAATTCATGAAAAACAATTCCAAAATAATATTAAAAAATCAAATACCAATGTCTATACATTTTGTCAAATATGCTTGGCCCAAAAATCAAAATTCAGTATTAAATAAATTTAAAATATTTTTAAATATTAATACTACTAGTGTGTCTCATAATCTCAAAGTTTAGACATATTAAATTCAAGAAAAATAAAAAGAAATTCAAGTATAAAAAATCTTGTGCATGTCTCAAATTTTCTTGAAGTATACCATGACCTCAAGGCTCTTAGAGACCATTATTTAGACATCTAAGATACATTGCTTGATTTAATTAATTATTAACAATTTTACTTAAAATCAAGCCCAAATAAAATATACACATTTATGCTTGACTCATAAAACACAAGGGTGTAACAGAAGAAACAATGTTATGTTTGGTATGGATATGTTGATTAATAGGATTACAATTTTCTCAATGTTTATAATAAAGGAAGGTATCAAATTGGTAATAAAGAGGATATGAAATTTTTAGAAATGTATTATGTGCAAAATTCCTAAAGGAATTAAAAGTAGAGCAAGATATAAATAATTAGACATTGAGAGATTGGCTATGCATCTTAAATGACTGTGTACTATTTTTGAGAAACATCTTATCTATATGGTCATGGAATCACTTAGATAGAACTCTTATATGGGTGAGAGTTGTTTTAGTTACCAAGAATTGATACTTTATTTCTAAGTAGAGAAGGATGTCTTCTGAAGAACGACCTTAAAGGAAAGTTGGTACTTTTCCTTTAATTGAAATAATGGCTAGAAGATTGAACCTTCATTCTCGGGTTGTAACCATAGAATTTCAATTTGCTATATTGCTACTAATTACATGGAGTTCACTCAGCATAAGAACTGGAGGTTTTCAATTAATTTTATGGAGATGATCTAGTTGGATAAGGTCCATGCTTGGCTATAATAATAAGATGACAATAAGTAGCATGAAGTTTGGTCAAGTTATGGTGTTTAATTGAAACACTAATTTCTCAAGTCTTTGTAGTAGAGAAAGGTCTCAAAATGAAAATGAAGAGGATTTTTAATTAATGGAGATATTTGCTATGTAGAATCCTTAGAGATATCAGAAGAACTAGAAGCTATATATGTTTAGTCATTAGAAGATTAGTTATGCATCTAAGAAGCTCGTATACATCATTTTATTATAGTAGGGGCAAATTAAGGGCAATGGTGTGCTATATTTGAGAAGTAATTTATTTGATTGCAAATGAAATGCTTGGAGAAAATTTTTACATGGGCAAGGGCTTCTTCGATTACATATAATTGGTACATTATTATTAAGGAAGCATAGGATGTCTATAGAATGACAATCTCAAATGGGAGCTGGAATATTTGTTCAATCACAAATAATAGTGAGATGCTTTGCTACTACTTGTATTTGAGGCCCTCGTGCTATTATGATAGCTCATACCATCTAAAATGTAGACATTACATGGTTAGGAGTGCTGTAGAAGTGTGGATTTTATGCAAATATAAGTTTTTTTTAGCTAACAATATATGACTGCATTTACAATATGGCATTTGAATTATTAGAGTGGTGCAATCTTGTTAGCAACTTACAATTTTTGGTAAAGTAAATTTTTTTTATCAAGTACTCTAGGACCAAATTATAGAATATGCAAAGCTTGGTGAACCATTGGTTATTGTAGGAGATATTAATGTACTAGTACATAGTGAGAAGAAAGAAGGAAAATAATTTAATAGTTGGTAGGCTTAATATGAGTCTCAAGTTTCATGAATGATTTAGATGTGACTTAATTGGGATTTATTGATAATAAGTTCATTTTGTTTAACAAAAAGGAGGTCAGTGCATGTATATATGAAAGATTGGGTAGACTTTAAAATGATATTAATGATATGTAGGGGCATCCAAGTACTTTAGTAACCCATCTTCCTCATACTACTTTAGAGTACAACCTTTGCTTATTTTGTTTAAACAACTATCTTTGAATAAAACTAAGCAGAGAACCCTGTTTAAAACTTATTTCTCTGATTTCCAAATATAGTGAATGTTATGTAGGTAACTTGAAGTAGAATTATTATGTGCAACCCAAAGGATTGTCTATCCACTAAATTCCATAAAGCATCATCAACTTCAAAGAAATGGAGTGTGGTTGAACTTATAAATATTCTTAAAGTAGCTCACCAGTTTGAGTAGGAGATCAAGGAGGTTCAACTTAAGGAATATGAGAGGGGGTTAACTTGATAAGAACATGATCTTTTAGCACAACATATTTTCTCTCACAACAAGTATAGTGCTTTTGAAGAAGCATGGTGGTAGCAATGGGCCAAGATTCATTGATCTTACCTCAAAGATTAGAACATGCTTTTCATTCATGTAGTGACTACTTTTAAACATAAAAGCAATTATTACATAACCTTAAATTTGAAAGTAGGAGATTGGTGGCTTCCCTAACTGAGATTAAAGATATATGTACGTAGTTCTTTAATAAAAAGTGGCATAGTTCTGGGCAAAGTAATCCTCTCATATTTTTCCAAGCTTTGAGAGCTACTAACAGTACACAACTAATAAAATTGATGACTCAAATGAGAAATGATGAGTTCATAAATGTTGTTATGTGTATCAGAAGAATCAAAGCCCATGGTATGGATGGCGACTTTATAAAATTTGTGCGTGGATATTGGAATATTATCTAGGTAGATATTATCACTATTGTTAAACAATCCTTTAAAGATCACTCTACACCCAAAAGGTGGAAAGACATACTGGACATTCAAATTCCTAAACTATAGGGTGCTTCTAAACCTAAATAGTTTAGACCTATTAATCTTTGCAATGTGATATACAATGTTGTGACTAACATTTTAGTGGGTGGACTAAAGTTGGAGCTTCCTGATATTATTACCAGGGAAGAGGTTGTTTTTGGCCTAACCATGTCATATCTCATAATATATTTTTGGCATAGGAGATGGCTATGTATATAAACTTATTTATTTTTAAAGTAGGTCTCACACCATTAAATTTTAACATGGACTAGTCATACAATAAGATAAATTGGAAACTATTGCTTGATATTGCAAAGCATTTAAAGTTCTTAAATCTTTTGTGTGATTGGGTTAAGGATTGTATCACTATACCAAGATTTGGGATTATGTTTAATGAGATCTACCATCAGGGGATTGTAGTTTATATGGGTGTTAAGCATGGGTGTCCAGTTTCACCATATCTTTTCACAATTATGCTAAGTATCTTTCATGTCTTATTAAGCATGAAGTAGCGAAGGATCACATGATTAAGATTAGGATTGGCCCTCCCTTACCAATGGTTACTCACAATTCATATGGTGATTACATGTTTATGTTTACACTTACAACTTGTGCTAACCAAAAGGATTATTCAAGAGAATTTGAAGCAGTATGGGGAACGATCTAGTTAGGTGACAAATCTTAGCAACCTCAGAGCATTGTTTAGAAATGAGATGTAATGTAAGTGATAGAAGATGACAGAAGAATGTTAAATATGAGTAAAGCTACTCAATTGAAACATTTTGGTGCATTATTACGACATCTAAATTTTAAAAAAAGACTTCAAATTTATATTGATTGAGTTGTAAATTACATGATAAAATTGATGATTAAGCCTCTATCGATAGTGGGGTGTGTCGACAAGATCAACTTTGTGCTTGCTGTAATTCTTGTGTTTTACTTAGTTCACCCTCTAATTTCAAAAGGTATTCATTTTTACTCTTTTGAAGATGTGAAAAGGTCTTGGACTTTGTAATTTGTCTAACATTGATTGCAAAAAATTTTAGGTTGGTTATGGCTCTCGATGATAAGCTATTGGTTCAGGCATTCAGATTCAAGTATTGTGTGATAGACAATAACTTGTATATGTTGTATGGTGCTTTGGATACTTGCGTGTTACTTAATATTATGGTACCTTAGATAATTGAATGATTTAGCAGATTACTGGGGGTAAGAAAGTCACATTCTTGCTAGATATTTTGCATGGCTTTCTTTCTAATATAGATTGGTTTTACTTCAAATATAGTGAGAACAAAAGTATGGAATAAAAATTCATTTTTAGTATCATGTTTATAATCTAGACATTAACAAGAGATGAAGTAATGAGGGTTTGGAAATTGCAATTATACCATCAAGTTAGTGTTTTCATTTGTAGAATAGTTTTAAATTTGATTCCAACTCACCCTTAGTTGTGAGTAAGCAGTATTGAGATGCAAGTTCTTTGGCCTTGGGACTATAAGACAAAAGGGGATGTACAACATAGCTTTTGAGATTGTTATAAGGTAATGGAATTTTGGGGACGGGGAATTTCCCAAATGCTAATTTCATGCTTCACTAGGCAAATGGCAAAGATTTTAATTCATTAAATTAACATCTTAATTAGAATATGGTGAATATATATGATACAACTACATCTCAGACAATCAAATTTGTTACTTTACCATTATATCATCCTTTGTTTACAAGAAATTTGTGAGTACACATGAGCAAGGTGCTTAATTAGGCTACATTTCAAAGGGGTATTCATTTTATTACTTCTTTTGAGACTTCATGTTCGATTTTTCCAATACCATTTAATGGGAGTTCTAGTGGCTTTCAAAGTCTATTTGTGGCCTCTTATTGAGCAGCTCTTCCATTTGGGTGGGTGAAGATCAACTACCACATAGTAATATAAGAAAATCTAGATGATGGAATTGGTATAGTTATTTAGGATGACTTTGGCAAGCCTATGATTATTTCTAGTAGAATGTGGATTTCAAGTTTACTTTTTTTCATGGAAATTATTACTATTATCAAAGCTATAGAAATCCTTAGAATGTTATTTCATTATATTAAAAAAGGAGAGATTAATTAGATCCCACAACAACCACTATTAATGTGAATCGGCTTCTTGCATCTACAATGAAAAGGAGAACATATCATGGTGCAATTACCATTATGTTGGGTTTGGAGTCATTCAAACTATCGCACATGAATCTATAAAGGAAATTTTTTAGTGGAATGGGGTGTTCATGGAACTCTTTATTTTATTTTGTATGGGATTTTAGAATGCTGGTCCCAAACTACTTGTTACACCCCATTTTTTTTTAGGCTGATTTTTTGGCATAAAAATTCTTTTTTTTTTTTTTTTTTTGCATATAGACAGCTCAGATCGTCCCATACCGACCTGAGTAGCCTACGAAAAACATAGGATATAACACATCATTACACACCTACTTTCCTTAACAATGTGGATCCCATCTCCCGGGTACACCGTCAAATCAGGTTCATGACTCCTGAATTAACAGATCGACTCGCGCAATGTTACTCCTACTAGACCCAACACTCCTAACCCATACCGATAGGAGAACCGGTCTAATAGAAGTCTGAACCCCCAATGTTAAGTTCCATAGTCATGTAATGACCTCACCATCAAAAATAAAATACATAACATCCTTAGATAAAATATGGCACTCCACACACTATACCATCAAGATAATAAAGTAAAACAGTGAATGGAAACTACATCACAAGAATAAGATCCAAGTCCAACAAATACAATATCATCCAACTAGATACATAAGTCAGAATTACTCTCACATAATACAAGACATAAAAATAACAGTCTCACTGAATACATCCAACAGCAACAATCAACTAACCAGAATGTCTCGGATAATCACAGATCAGATCTCCTCCACTAGCCTACTGATCACGATCCCACCTAAAACTGGGTGGCGTCAAGTCTGCCGAGCCACTGGAAAAATATAGATAAAAAGGAATGAGCTACGCCCAGTAGGAAAGACAGCTAGTAAAAACTCACATGCAAGAGAAGGATAATAGCAAAAGTATAGGAATACAGCATAACAATGTAGGGTGGAAAGGCACTCTCAGTCCCAGACTCCGACCAACCACAGTCACCCCAGTCACACCAGAGTAGCTCTCCTCTGGGCTTCCAGGTAGCATGCCAGTGGGATCGCCCATCTCGAAACATGCACGGTGCTTAGGGAAAGCATGCCAGTGGGATTGCCCATCTCGAAACACGCATCATAACGCCTAGCACCCGACACCTCAGCGTCTATATAGCATGCCAGTGGGATTCGCCCACTCGAAACACGCATGGCGCCTAGGCAAAGCATGCCAGTGGGATTCGCCCACTCGAAACAAGCATCACAACCTAGCCTGGGGTTCCAGGTAGCATGCCAGTGGGATTCGCCCACTCGAAACACGCATGGCGCCTACCAGTCACATGTACACTGTGGAAGCTAAGTTTGAACCGCACAGTTACCTACCACAACTACCCTAAAACATCATATAGGGTCTATAGTAGTCCGGTCCAATATGCCAATCCGTGAAATATGCCAACACTGAGTAAACTGACTCAAACCATGCCATTGCCATCCAAGCAACACAAACTGTACCAAAATTCTGACTATTCTGGTAGCACTTACCCAAATGTCACACTTCCTTCCAACTAATCTAGCTGCACTGAATTTATGGATAATTTCCAACAGTCAATTTCAACTTGGCTACGTGATTTCCAAAAAGCACCTTTTTCTCGCTTCAGGAAATTTTTAAATTCCAATTTCAATTTCTGCCCTTTATCCATTTTCCGAAATTCGGAATAAATTTCCGAATAAAATTTAAATTCCACATATATCCTTTTTCCAAAAATTCGGATTAATTTCCGAAATTAAATTTTAAATTCCATATATTTCCCGAAAATTCGGATTAATTTCCGAATTAAATCTTTTCCTCCGCCCGTTCGTTCGCCTGAATCCCGCTGAATCGAGGACCCACCGGCCGAATATTTAATCCAATTTCCAGCCGACGTTTAGCATTTAATTATTAATAAATATTGAATAATTACAATTACTTAATTAACTAAACCGAAATTAATCTAATCCATCTCCTTCCTCCGCCCGGCGCCCGCGAAACCCTAGCCGACGATTCCTCCGGAAAATTTCGTTTTCCCCGTCCATTTCCGGCGACCGAGATCAAAGAGAAGTAAAATCCGATGTTCGTACTATCCTAATTTGTCAATAATGTCACTAATTTCTAAGATTCAAATCAAAATTTCCGCCGAAGTTTCATCCAATCCTCATTTTAACAATTCTATGAAATTAAACAAATTTCAGCATTTGATACTATCTTAACATGATTAAGCACATAATCGAATCAACAATTGCTCGGTAAAATTTCCAAATTCGGCGGGTGTAATTTTTTCGAAAACCCTAAAATGCTAAAATCAATAATTTGCATTAATAAATTTCAAAAACCACAATTCGCATGCTTCGGTAGCTAATTGCAAAATAATCCATATTTTTAATTTGCCAATTTAACTAATTTAAACTGAAATTTCCTACCTTTCTTCTCCGGCGACGGTGAAGCTCGCACGCGACCAACCGCTGCTCCTCGCCGAACGAAACCGGTACCAATCGATTCTCCTCGGTCCCGCGAACCTCCAGGTACAAAAAGCCCCTTGAAAGGCTGCCGGAAAATATCGCCGTTCGCCGCGAAAGCTTCGTCTCCGGCCGTTCGAAACCCTAACGCTAACAGTCGAACAGTTCGGGTTAAATACCCCGCTTTAAACCGGTATTAACCCGTTAAGAACCCATTAAGTGCCGGTTGACCTTCTAATAACGCCGCTTAACCCCGATCAACCGGTTAATCTCCACCGCTGATCTCGTCCGTCCGATCCGCTTATCCGTGGCTTATCCAAACGCACGCGCAAACGCACTCGGCGAACCACCCCCGCCTTCGCTGAACCGCTCCGGTCCGGTTCATGCGCGGTAAAAACCAATTTCCGGTTTAATGGACCGATTTAAATAGATTTTCGAATTTCCAAAAATCCAATTAAACAGGGAAAATTACTTAAAAATTCCTCGGTGCTCCGAAAAATCCCCAGAAAATTTCAGAAATTCCAATAGCCTCCAATTGAGCTCCTGGCTCAACCTACTGTCGATCTGAAATCATCCCAGCCAATTCGAATTATTGAAGATTAAACCTATAATATTTTACCGGGCATAACACTACTATAGCATTTTCTTTTTTCCATAGTTTATGATTGAACCTCTATAAGAATAGTATGATCTAGGATTTGGCCATTTCATTATCAAAGAGGTGAAAATTTAAAGGAAAACATATGGTGCAATGTGTATCAATGTAGTATTGTTAGGGAGAGGTCCGTTTTACAAATTAACAAAATTGTAGTCCACCAAGAAATAGGAAAGTAGAGGAAGGCCTCGTCTATTATGCATATACTTGGTTATAGAATTTGAAGAGGATGGCAATTCTCTCAAGCACTTCAAGTTCCTCCAATTTAATGGTTAAGCTAGGAGCTTGAAAAAGGGAGAAAGCGTAATGGAATGACTTCTAGCAACATAATGAAAAAAAAAATGAATACTAAGAGGTGGAACACTTAGGAAACTTGGAAAATTGAAAAACAAAAAAAGGCTAACATGATAAGTCAAAATAGGATCAGGTAAGGCAATACACATCACCTCTAAAAAAGATTTAGAGGATATCCATATTGTTTTAATGTTATTAGGAATACTTTAAAATAAGATTTTTGATTACCCATAGTTCTAACTTAATGTGGATAAAGGGTATTTTTGTTGAAGTTGGAAGCCAAAAAAGGTTTTCGATTATGCTACATTTGTGTTGTTTCAAAGGGGCCTATAAGTCACAGAATCTAAATCCATGAATATTTGTGTAATGTTTTTTATTAAAATTAGCTTTCCAAATCCCTATTTCACTAGTAGCATGGGATAATTTCAAACAACATTAGTGAGTGTGAACAATCTTTGATGTTACATTTTTTTAGGCTAGAGTGAGAAATCATATGATATAGTGGTTTTATGTAGAAAGTCCAACATGCCTTGGGAGTTTTAGAAAACTAATTACTAAGGAAAGTAGTATTCTTTAAAGGAGGTTGTATATATTGATCCACTATGATTGGGGTGAATTGAAATCTATGATCTGTGGGCTTCAAGAAGTAGCATCATATGGTGGTGCTATTAAATTTTATAAAAATATTTATATAGCTATGAATGGAGATTGGTTTTGGGGTTGCTCATAAAGGAATGTTGAATTGCTATTAGGAAGATGATGTTTAACTTGTGAAGCTAGAATTGCCCTTATGGATTGAATATTACAACATTTTTCTCATGGGAGAATGCATGTCTCCTAATGACCATTCAAGTAGTCGGCAACATTAAAAAGCCCAAATAAAGTTACAATTTGTTGGTCCAACAAATCATGCACGTAGTTCGTCGCAAAGTGACATAACATAGTGCATTGCATTGAGGTACTAGGACTGAAGCCCAACCTACACAAACCTTAGTGCATAACACATCGATCAACTTCATCTTAACCACAGGCCACATTGCATTGTACAATGCTCCTTGTGGATTGCATATTACAATAATTCTGTTAAGGATGTGGCAAGTCTCTTAATAATGTGGCTTTGTAGATATGCCCAAATAATCACAAGTAATGAATAGGGTAAAAAAAGTGACACTTTTCCCAAGAACATAGAACCACAATAGCTACGAAATTAATATTGGATATGAGAAAGAAAGCAAAATTTTTAAATGTAGGGACGAATCTACTTCAACATTTTATTGCATGTTAATGGTTGTGATAATTTTTAGAAAATTCAAAGTGCTACATCTTCTATATTGCATCGTGCAACTTCCATAATGGGCAATGTGAGCCATTTCAACCTTCAACCTAGGCAAGCCTCCAAGGGTTTTGATGCAAATTGCAAAATACTATACAAAGTACCACACTAATATCGAGTGAAGTACCACAATAAGTATCACAATAAGTACCATAGTAACTGTTGCAATCAGTAGAGCAAGTCGAGATAGCAAGCATGTGAGCAAGAGGTGTTTTGAAACATTTAAGATGTTTACATCATTGAGGTGAAGAATCCACTATCTCATATGGTTAGATCTCTGTATATTATGGTAAGAAGGGATCTTCGACACTTGTAATGTTTCATTGGAAATTTGAGTCATTTGTATGGGGTTCTACTAATCATTCATACCAAACAAAAAATTATTATAATTCATATGCCATCCAACTTTCTATGGCTATAAGTGGGCTAATGGTCATGTGCCTTTTGGGTGCAAAGCCACAACTTTCATTCCCTACTGATTCTACAATGCCCATTCCCTTAGTTGTGGTTTTATTAGTGAATAGAGAAGGTCTGCAAGAATCTATTAATTCATTCATTTGCTTCACTTATTAAATGATAAGACATTTGACTTCCTTAAGAGAGTTATACTTGCTCTCATCATTTTACTCATGCTTGGTTTAATTCCTTCACTTTGACATTTAGAGCCTTGGTAAAAATTGCATTATGTGAGCATCCTCAAAAACCATTAATATACTTTGTTTTACTTAAATAGGTGGATCCCTCATATCCATGAAAATTTCTAGTTGATTGTTTGATACTTGAATAGGGCTCTCACATGGGTAAGTCCCAATTGGTCTACCAAGCAATGCAAGTCTACCCATCTTCACTACATAAGTAGCTCAAGTTGTGCATTGACAACTGAAGGGCTTGGAAATAGGAACATTTTGCATAACCTTCAGAGCCAATCATTCTCATGAAGTTATCAATCCAAATTGTGGACTTCCCATGACTATAATGCTCTATCAACCAGAAGGTGTTCACCTTGAAGTCTTAATGCTATCATGATATGAAAGAGCATGAAATGCATATTACATTTGGATTATTAAGGGTAACTAGTGGTAGATCTGGCACCACGTAACATCTGATACTTTCCAACTACTTGGCCCTACCTTCAACCGAGCTAATTGTAGGGTCATATGACTTCTAATAAGAAAAGATAACTCTTCCTGAGGATCCCACCAACATCTTTGGACAAATTTACATTGCTATTAATGACTACATACTATCTTTAGATTTTGTTTTACTCGACTCTTTTTTGATGCGTATGCCTAATGACACTCTGACAAGATTCCCCCATCACTTAAGATTGGCCAAACCATGTGGAAGTGTTGTTTACATGGAACCTTTCCCCCTTTTGGCCTTAAACTTTCACCTTATAATATTTTCTTCTACCACCAATATGACACTAGTGGATGCTCCACATAGGCTTGCCCGTGTTTTTTACATTAATCGTTGCAGTGTTCTTCTTATCAAGAATTGCTAAGATCAACTCACTCATTTGCGAATGCCATTCCCATGGAAACTTTCCTCCTTGTATCCTTCAACTTCACATTACAATAGTTGCTTTTATCATAAAGATCTCACTATTAGATACTCCATATAAACTTGCTCCATGTGGTTTGCATTGTCCAATGCACCTTTCTACTTGCTGACACATTGCATTGCATCGTTGACAAAGTGTGGGATGTACAAATAAACATCATTCTTTTTTGGGGGTAGTTGATTTGGTAGGTGAGTTGTTACACACTCCTTTGTAGAATTCATCTTCCATGACCACTATCTTGTTGTCTTAATATGCTAACATCCTTTATAAACTGTAGGTTTATAAACAGTTGAATATTATAACCCAACTTTCAATTCATCCCAGAGAATCTGTTATACATACAAAAAATAGCCCACATGAAAGCCAAGATTCCTTGTTTTTAATTAATAAAACCCCAATTGTGGGTCCAACAAACTTGAGGAAGACTTTGAAGGGAACCAACTACTAGATAGTTTGATTGGTCTTTTTAACATATTCCTAATGTAGATAAATAATTTGTATGTTAGTATCACTACACAACTCCACTAGAGCTTCCTTTGTCTTTGCCTCACTTTAGCATAGTTCGCCATCTTTCAGAAGCTAATAAATGTGCTCTCACTCAAACCCTTCATAAAAAATCTTGGTCAGTTAGTTGTTCATCCCTTAAATGAGGATCCAACAATGAACTTTCTAGCACATTTTAGGCTCACTCACTCATGGACATGCAAGCTTTTTGGACTCCTTGGTTAATGTTTCAAGTCATGTTTGATGGAGGAACACTGGCCAACAATAATGCTCATGTTATAACTATGGCATGCCTCAATAGGGCAATCATTATGATAAGCTAAGATGATGATTTCTCCATAGGCAACACCTATACATAGAAATGATTAGAGTAAGTTGTTATGAATATTGATGGTATGTCATCCTAATCGAGTACCACTATTATGAAGCTTTCTCAAATTGACTCAAACCACTACAACTGGTCATATAATTTAAATAATCACTATAAGTAAAACTAAAAGAAGAACCCAATTTGAATACATTTGGTTATCCTTTCCTTAACTAACTAATGTGGTGAATGTAGCTTGGAAAAGGACTATTAGAGGAAGCCTAATATATAGTTTCGCCATTAAATTTAGCATAGCATTATTAGCTTTAAAGAAATAGAGTGCAACAAAAGTTAATAGTACTCTTTAAAAACCTTACCAATTGGAACAAGAATTTGAAAAGCTTTAACTTAAGGAATAGGTAAGAATCTTAACTAAAATGGAATATAGACTTTTAACATAGAGTATTCCTTTCTACCACAATGTTATGGCTTTAGAAGAAGCATGATAGTGATAGTGTGCCAAGCCTTACTAAGCTACCCTTTGGGGACTACAACATGTGTTTCTTCTTGGTGCTGGCTGTCACTACATCTAGGAGAAAGTTTATTCACCATATTAAAAATGATATTAGGGATTTGGTGGCCTCCCCAATTGAGATTAAAGATATTCCTATAAGAAGCTGGGTAACCTTGTGTAGTATGAGCCTTTTCCATCCATCCAATCTTTGAGAACTATTAATAGTGAATAACCCACTACATTAGTGGCTCTAATCAATGATGATTAGATGAAAACTACAATTATGTCCATCTAAAGAAATAAATCCTCGATTATAGATGGCATCACCACTAAATTTATGCTTGGTTATTAGATGATCACATAGCTGAACATTGTTGTAGTAGTGATACAATTTTTTAATGATAGCTTTATGCAAAAATATTAAGAAAAACATACATGTTATACTCATCCCTAAAGCTTAAGGAGCATCAAAACCTGAGCAATTCAAGCCCATTAGCCTTTGTAATGCGGTTTATAAAGTACTAACTAAACATTTTTTGGCTAGACTAATGGTGGTGCTTCCTACAATTATTTCCATGGAGTCAGTTGTCTTTGTCCCAGGTCATGTTATATCTAACAATATTTTTTGTCACAACAAATGTCTACCAATTTCCACTTATGTACTTCCAAGGAAGGTTTGATGATGCAAAAATAAGACGTGGATGAAGGTTATGACAAGGTAAGCTAGACATTTGCTCTAGATGTTCTTAAGATTTCGTCATAATCTACTCTTTTGTGTGATTGGAATTAGACTTGTACCACAGCATCGAGATTTGGGAATATGTTTAGTGGTATCTTTCTACTATGTATCAAAATAATTAGGATCCTAGATAAGGATGACATTTCTCACCACACTTCTTTACTATTATGTTGAGTATCCTTCATGGCATATTCAATACTAGATTGATCATGTTGTCTTGGTGGTTAGAGAATTCACCATTCTTCCATTATAATTACTCATGTCATATAAGCTAAAGATGATGATTTATGCACATTCATTATCTATACTAAAGAATGTTTAGGACATTGTGGAGTAATATAGGCGTCTCTCAGCTTAGGTGGTGAATCTAAACAAATTTAAAGTGTTATTTAGTAAAGGGATTAAGCAAAAATGTAAGACATGAATACAAGAAAATAGTATATGTGCTAGGCTACTCAATTGAAATATTTTGGAATAAAAATTATAGTAACCAAACGTCAAAAACAAAACTTTTATTTCATTATTAATCATGTTGAAACATGCCAAGATGGATGATTAGGTCACAATCAAGACATGCAATAACGTCATGATTAACTTAGTGTTACCCAGTATTTCACTTATTATTTAGTTCACATATTAAATTCAAGTGACACAATTATAGAGTTAAAGAAATTTTGGCATTGTTACTTGTGGAGTAGTTTAAATAATAGTAACAAAATACATTATACTTATGGGGAGATGATAAATCTACTTAAGGATGTAAGGGACCCAGAGTTTGCAATTTGTCAACCTGGTTGCCAATGTTTATTTCAAAACATTATTGGGAGGTTTATTACTTTACTAGAAAGTTTGTGGGTATCACTCTTTAGGTCAAAATACTTTATAACAAATAATACTTTCCATATGCATTGTGGGGCATCTCATATTCATAAGTTACTCAATATTGTAGCCCCTAGACCATAACAAATATAGCTTGTTAGATTATTGCAGGCAATTTTGTTCCCTTTTTGTTTGATAATTGGATATCTTCGTATTGGTACTTGGCCATAATATCTTAACATGGTTGTGATGTATCCAACATTAGTAATAGAGCTGGTGGAATAGATGTGCTTTGCTTCAACTTGAGTGAGGATATGGTACTAAACTTAAAGACTTTACACAATAGAAGATATGTAAGCCATAATTCTTCAAGGAAGGATTTCATGTGTGTTTGGAAAGTGTAGGAGCAACCTCATGTAAACATTTTCCTATGGAGAATAGCATTAAATCTACTTTTTTCTTGCACCTGGCTTTATGGAAGAGTGATTGAGACTTCTAATTTTGTCTTTGGGGATTTACTGCCATTGAACGAGTGCAAAATTATTTTTTGGAGAGCCATATTATGAAAGAACTCTGGTCTAGTACCTTTGTAAATGATTTCTTAAGGCTTAATGGGATTAACTATAGGGATGCCACTTCTATTTTTGAGCTCCTTAATCAAATTTCTATTTATATGAAGGTGGCAACAACTTCTTAAGAAGTCAAGTGTGCTACTCTGACTTTATCCTACCTTTGTTGTAACAAGGATTTTTAGGCACATGTGAAAAAGGTATTCAATTTAGCTGCTCTTCAAAGGAACATTCACATCATAGTCGCTCCTTGTTACAACTGCCCAATCATGTCCAATGGGAGCTCTGATGGCCTTGACAGGCTATCTATTACATCTTATTAGAATCCTATAATTTGATTAAATTCAATTGCAACATAGTAATGCATGATGATTTGAATGTAGAATTTTTATTTTTGCATGGGATGACATATGTAGAACTATTGTTATTTAAGAAAAAAGTTTGGTTTCATGTTTAGCTTTTACCATGGAGATTATTTCTATTCTTGACATAATGAAACTTTTGAGAATTCTAGTTCCTAACATCATGGTAGTGGTGAATGAATCAGTTTCCACTACAACACTTGCACACTTAACTAGTTACTTCTTTCAACAATAAACAATAGTTCCTCGGATAGTGTCATTACACATGTTCAGGGCATACAGTCCTTCAAACTATGCCATTTAAAATGCTAAGGAAATATTGCTATGCACTGAGTTGCATAGCACACATTTTTATAATTTTGATTGTGACTAGGGAATAACCCTTCTTAAAAGACTTCAACATTATCTTTTCAAAAAGTTTATATAGAGTCCAAAGAGAAAAATTCACCAATCTCTTATTGGCATAATCTATTATTGAGGCTAAAATTGTATATGGACAGCTTAGAGCCCCCATCATTCATTCTTAATTAATGAAATGACCTTGAAAAATCCTTTCGTGGTGGTTTTTCATTCATAATTCCATAAATTTTCCCTATAACTATGAAATATGAAGGCCAAAGACTATCCCTCTTTACCATTAGTCAATTGCCAAAGACTATCATAATGGGAATTCACTAATTTCTTCAAAGTAATGGCACTGAGGAATGGCCCGACCAGCTAATGCAAGCATGCAAATTTAGCAAAAGAATCATGATGATCAGAGCAAACAAAAAGATAGATCAATCGATTAACTACTATAGTAGAAATTTAATTTATTAGAGCTGGAAATACCATGATGGTTGGCATCAAACCTACACATCATTAGATCCTTATTAAGGCATTTAGATTGCACTCATTATAATTTCTAGGCATGTGAAGCCTAGTATATTATTTAATGTCATTAATCCTTTTGTTAAGATGAGGTAATTTGTGCACTAACTACCTTTTTTGGATGTTGTAGCTATGTCTAAAGCTTCTTTTATAGAATCAGACCCTAATACTCCACTTGTCACCACCATAGTTGACCATTATCATATAATCAATTTTTCAAAGGGAAAAAATTTTAATGGTGCGTCTTTGACACAGAGGTCATGTGATCCAAATCATCAAGAAGTCGAGCAAAATCTGTATTGACCTTTTACTTAATAAATGCATCTCTCAAAAAGTCAAGGTTTGGTGCACATATTACTATAAATTCTCTACAATTGTTTAAGTTAAATTTACTATTAAAGAAATTATAATTGATTTAATGAGCCATTCAAAGTTTTATAGCTTAAAATTGTATATACTTATATCTACATGGCTTAATCTTCGAGACAAGCATATAACTACTAACAGGATCAACAAGCTAGCAATACAATGATGAAGCACTATGGAGCACATTGTGCCATAATTGACACATTTATCATCTCTCACAATGCTCCATAAAGGAGGAGCAAATGCTCCCAAGTTGGGTTACCATCTGTCAAGTTAAAAAATGTTTTCCCTCGGTAATAGCATTCTTTGATGACAAGCCCTGGTGGATAATAAAGACCAAAATAAGTAAAACTCACCTATCTCATGATAGTCTAAAACAAGCTCAAATTATTTTTTGGTAGGTGCACAATCCAACACTTGGTGAATTCAATTTCATAATGATAGAGAGAGCCAAATTAAAGGATAAAAATAATATTTCTATGAACATATGATTACCAAATCTAGTTATCTTTATGCTAATTCTTTGACACTTCTAGCTTAAATATTTGAAAGTCTAAAAGATTGTTATGCCACACATTACTATTCAAATTTGTCATAGAAATTAGAATTCAATGAGCATTTACCTATTTGTTTAACACAAGATTTCTAGTATGATTGAGTTCATATTAGAATAGTTGTGTTATCTTTTAACAAATGTGTCACCCTTCCCAAAGTCCTTGCCTGATAATGTCATTTGCGCATATCAAACCATCGTGGTTAAACTTGGAGCCAAAAGGAGGGGTTGGGTCCCACCACTATCTCACAGAATAAGTAAAGTAATGTTAAAAGTACTGGCATTTCCATTTAGTCGACATGTTGACTCAACTTGTGCTACACTTCTCAAGCCATTTCATGAAGTTGGATTAGAGTCAAGCTCAATAGGGTCTTCATTCCTCACAAATCCTAACAAGCCCATTCTTTCGATTGTGATTGTTCTTTATAATAGATAGGGATAGTGCGAATCTCATTAATCCATTCATGCATATCACAAATTAGATGAGAAGACATTTGGTTACCTTAAGAGAGTCATAGTTACTCCTATCAATTACTTATACTTGGTTCAGTTTCTTCACTTTAAATTTAAGAATATTAGGAATAAATAAAATTTTGTGAGCATCCTCAAGAAACTTATTAAATGTTTACTTTAATTAAATAGTATGGTCCCTTATGTGTATACCAGAGATGATTTCATTGTTTGACACCCAAGAGAATGTCCCTATAAGGGTTGCTACATTTCCTTCCTCTAGTCAAGGAACATCGACCCACTTTCACCAACTGAGTTAATCGAGTTGTTTGTTGATAGCTGGTAGATTTAGGATTGGCACCCATTTTCCCAACCCTTAGAGACAAACCATTTCTTGAAGTTATGGATGCATTTTGTCAAAATCACTTGTGTACATTGCATCATCAACTAGAGATTGTTCACCTTATGGACCTGATGCAAATATGAGTATAACTAAGCATGCAAGGTTGTGATGACTATTTTTTTCATCACAAGACAACATTTATTTTGTAGATTTATTTCTTACTTTGATATCACCTTTATTGTAACCATTTATTTTCTTATCATATGGTCAACTCAAAATTGTTTTCTAATTAAATCATACTCTGGCTCCACAAACATGGCATCCCATATTTTTGTCACATATTCAATAAATTTTCTCAAAAACTTTAGAATTCAAAAAAATAGAATATCCACTAGATTTTGTCTATTTTTTAATTACAAATACATTAATATAAAATTTTCATCTACAACATGATAATCACACACTTTATATTGAGCTTTAGTAATTATAAGAAATTGTGAACAACTAAAACAATCCCAACAATCACATGTCATATTTTTTATAATTTAAAACAATATTACAACCAATTTACACATATAAATACAAAAATAAATTTATTACATGATCAACATATCATTCAACTCAACTCTTGTAGTGCAAGTCTTTGTAGTTTTTATTTTTCTCATAAGCTATCCTTACGTGTAATACTCTTTTTTGTTGAGCTCCAATATGCTTAAAATATTAGTGCGAAAGAATAGCTCACAATTTGCTTAGTAGGATATCTTTAATAATAAAAAAATTGCAAACTAAGCAATAATTTGGGAAAACCATATGTAGGATTTAGCATAAGGATGAATCATGGCATATAAGTATGTAGAGTCTAATTTATGTTAAAATGTAAAACTAATTGTGATATGCTATTAAAAGAAAAGAATGCTACAATCTCTAAAACAAAAATAACAAGAACATGCAACTTATTATATTTTTAATTTGATTTCTTAATGTGTTCTTATTATAGATTTTTGTTTTCACATAACTAAGTAAATCTTAAGATGGCCAGTGCTGCTACTCCCACAGCCTCAGCGTCAGCTAGTATCCTCTTTTTTGTTTACCTAATTCTAATAGAAACCTCTTTTACTAATTTACCATATCATGTTCTCATGCACAATGACATTTAGAATTTTCATATTTTTTAATAGACATGTCTATACTAAAAATTACAATGATGAAGTCAACTAGCCATTAGCCACCTCATTATGAAAACTACCTTAATATAGTTTGACATATATTGTTGTTATTTTAAATGTTATTTGATTAGTATGCATTTACATTAGCATATCAATGTCATGCTTACAAAGTTAATCATGCCAAAAAAATTTCACATTTGTATGTTGTCAATATTAAATGGCATACATCTACCTACAAGTATAATTTCTAATGTTTTTATGCATAATAGTATTATATAAGTACATCAATAACACTTGTTCTATAAAAATTCACATGCATGGTCATTAATTTCAACAATCAACAATACATTAGAAATTTGCATATACTATTTATGTTAAAGTGTCTACATCCAATTATAATATAAATTCCAATTTAATTGCATAAATTTGTGCTACATTTAATTAAAATCACATATTCTATACATAATTCATATACAAGGTCTTAATTCTTCAACAAATAATATATTAGACATATGCATATAATATATATATTAGAGTGCTAACATCACTTAAATGGTCTAAATTTCAATAAAAAGCACTACAAGGGATTTACAAATATAATATTTATGGTTGAACTCATATTTCACATGAAAAGTCTTATTTTAAAAAATAGTACTACATTAAACATCGGCATAAAATATTTTTGTTAGTGTGGTTACTTTATATCTAAAGTCTAATTTTTAATAATAAACATACATGATATATATATATATATATATCAGCTTAACCTGACTTGATCCATAACTTCATAATTCATGAGTTTGTCCTGATTCATTATGCCTAGCAAGCTTAGGAGTTTCTCCCTTAGCCTATTTAATACAAGCCATACATTGTTGTGTCATGATTGGGACTAAAGTTTAAACAGAGTCAATTCACCTTATTTCTTGGCCCATGGCTCCTCATGGCTTATTGCCTAATAGTTTGGCCTAATTGGAATGAGCTCTGTTAGGCTTAAGAGTGTGTGGCTGCTTAGATGAATTTTTGTTTTTTCTTCATTATATTTAAACCATAATTTGTTTTCTTCCTCTATTTTAAAACACATTTTAAATAATTATTTTATTTAATTTTTAAGTAATTTTGTAGTTATTGAAATTAAAATATATATATATATATATATATATATATATTTATGAGCACTAAAATTATACTACATAAGAAATCAATGGTCATGCAAGTGAATTAATTATTCTATATAACCTAATTTTGTCATATATAAACACGTGTTTAGGTCATTAAAATAGTCCCCCACATACCCACAATGGGATTTTACATTCAAGATGTACATGTGCCCAACCTCAGCATTGACAAAGTAGAAGTTGGCCCCACAAAAATAGGCCAATGGTGGTTATGGCTATCCTCTATAGTAAGTGCTTTTTTTCCCCATACCCTAATAGGAGGTCAGCCAAACAATGATTCCACAGTGCCACATAGTGGCAGTAGAAAATAAACTCAGGTTGGGTGGTGTTCACATTTGTTTTCATAATAAATAAACAAACTAGTAGGTATTTTGGAAATAGACTCCTGATGGTTAACTACTCTAGCAATAGATTAATCAATAGCTCCTTTATAAGGCATTTAGGCCATAGTTATTGCTTGGCTATCATTACTCCTTGGGAATGCTTCCCTTATGGTTTGCTTCATAAAATGTTTGGTACAAAAGCTCCAATTGACTTAACCTATAAGAGCTTGAGATGAAAGATCTAAAAATTACTTGAAAAAAGCATTAGAGAAACTAATGCAAATGTTTTAGTCATTACATAAGTGGTGTCATGACCAAGGGTATAATAAATTTCCACTTATATTAATGACAAAACCGTTGACAAAAAGTTGAAAAGAAATGATATAAATCATGCATGCATACATGTGCTCCCAAAATCAAAATATAAAATTCATATAACTATATCACAAACTTGGGATGCAATGAATGCCTTTCATTTCACATATATCTCTCTCTATTTATACATCATTGACAAACAAGAGTGTTCATGGACCAATATTATTGGTGCATAATTTGTCTTTCAACAACGAAGGCTACAAGTTATAATACTTTTTTCTTAAAAAAATATATCAAAAGTAAAAATGGTTTATTAATTATTAAGCATAACCAAAGACTAATCACCAAAAATTATAATAAAAATATTAATAATCATTTACAAATATAATAATACTAATTCTCTATCATGCATTTTTTTATATTTAGTTTTATAATGCAAATGATTTTAAACTCTATAATTCTCTTTATGTGTATTTTTAGCAATTCCTTTGAGAAGTCAAATTAAAACAAATTCATAAAGTTAAAGATGCTTAGAAATGTTTCTCCACTTTTTAATTTAGAAAATATGAAAGGATACATAATAAAACTACAACAATGCATCTACAACTTTGAAGAAATACTAATTCTTAATCCGTAAATCACTTGTTATTAGTTATAGCAACATGAACCAAGAGAGTTCACTTATAAAAATTATATGCATCTTTAACACAATGATATGCAATAATAAAGGATTTCAATTTCAACACACTAAATCTCTTAATAATTGAACAACAAATTTCTAGCTTTTATCCAATGAACTAAATCGTTAATCAAAACAATTCAATGTTTTCAAAGGTTACATTTACAGATACTTATTATCTCTCCTTGAAATTCAACTTAAGCTCTCCCTATGTTCTAGCACTCCATTTTGCTTTCTTTCATGATCACTTAAAAGAGTTAATCATAAATAAAAAGCATGAATAGGTAGTGATTTTGTAAAAACAATTTGATATCATAATGCATTACTAAAATCCATCTATAATATAACGAATAATAAAAAAATAATTTCTCATTCTTTTGACTTTTTAATAAATTTCTTTGTTTTAGTCACCAATGCTTATGTCCTAAAGTTCCATGAAATCATCTAAGATTTTAACCTTTACGAACACTATCTCTCATATTAAGCACCGAGATGAATTCCTTTAAATTCTATCTCTAGAAGTCATAAGTTGCTCATTCCAAAAAATAGTTTCACTTAACTCACATGTGATCATTAATTAAGCAAAATGCACATGACTTTAATGACATGCAAAAAACATTCATATTACTTATATCAACAAACTAACAATCCTAGTAAAAGATCATCCTAATCTGGTTCTTCATGTTAACAAATAAAAAATATGATAAGCCTTCATGCTTTTAAATTCCTATAAAAACTTCTAAGCTAGCTAACATTTGATTCAAGCTACATATAGAAACATGTTATATTAAATTTCCTAATGTAGTTTTAAATAATTATAGCTAGTTTACTGGGAAGATTAACTAGTTTATCCTAAAAGTAAGGACCACACACTTTATGTAAGTGAATCCCATGTAAACCCACAAGGCAATGTTTGACTCCATATGCATGTAAACTCAAATTAATATTATTCATAGTTATACAAAATATAATCTTTCTAAATGTTTAACTTTATTAGTTATTTCATAAGTTGTTGTTTTACTAATAATTTCTGATTGCATTTAATATTTAATTACTATTTTCTACATTTCCTTTTCTTTTTAAAGTAATTTCTCAGTTTGCTACACTACATAAATAATGTACTATTGCCAAATAATAAATATATGTTTTATAAAATGATTTCTTACATATTAATTATTTGAATTTACTTTTATTATGCTTATAATACCTAGCAACTATTTAGGAATTATTTTATTTAATGAATTAAATATCATAAGCAAAGCATTTTTTTAACAATCTTCATTATTTTTTATTCTTTTTTGCTTTTGATCCATGTTATTTTGTGTTTTATAATGAGCTTAATATGTGAATTATTTATTGCAACAAAACCTTAGTCATTAAAATTTGAAACATTTAAATTTATTAATAATTAATTTTTTTACTTTTTTGGAAGCATTTTGCTTGCTATTACTTAATTACCTAATCAATTTAAGTGTATTATGCATATAATTGCTAACACTTTAAATGCATTTTTTAAAAAAAGTTAACCACTATGAATGAATTTTTTTAATTTTGAAATTTGTTTTCGTTTGTAATAAATTATTTTTCATGTTTACAATTTATTATTTGCAAGAAACTATTTAGGTAACTTATATTTTTTATATTTAACATTTATTTAGTTAAAAATTGTTTTAAATTTCATTTGAATTGAAGTTCATTTCAAATTTTTATAAATTATTGAAAGTAGAAGGGGTTAGTTTGCAAATGACTAATAAATTATTATTAGTATTTTAAAGAGTAGAATTTTTAGTATGAATAGAGCTAGATTAGCTTCATCATCATTGGTCTATTCCTAATTTTTTATAACATAAAGGAACAGACCTCATGGATCTTCTCTTCGTAATTACTAGTGAAATCTTGCCATTCTTTTATAATGGGATTATGGTAGGTAGTGATTTATCTACTCGAATATGTCTAGCAACAAGTGGGCTAGGAATTTCATGAGTCTCTATAAAACAATAATTGGAATTCTTAAGTTTTAGCTTATAGAATTCCAATTTTTAGTAAGGAATTTTATTCTTGGACACAAAGTAAGTTTTCTTTCACTATTTGGTTTATAGGAGGGGAAAATGCTGGTTAAATAGTAGAATCTAAGGAGTGAAAAAGTGAAACAAGAAAAATGAAATTGGGATTATAAGTGAAGATACTTGAGCATGTTATTTTTTATCAACAAGGTAGTCCAATGTATTTTTAAAAACGGTTATTTTTGTTATGTTAAGTGTGCTGACTATGCAATTTGATTGTAAAATGTTTTTTTCAATGAATTGAAATGACTCAATGACTCTGAGGTACATTTTATTGAAAATACTTGTATGCATAAGCCTGATGAAATGTATTCTAATAAATACAACCAAGTGTAAGTGTTTTTGCAAAGCTAGTTTTGATATATTATTATTACGAAAAATTTATTAGATTTTGTATAGGACTATCATAAGAATCAAAACATAAAACCATATGTTGATCAATGAGTTACTCAAGTTGATGACAACCTAAATAATTAAAATAAATGATGCTCAAATAATACATGTGGCTTTCAATATAACAACTGGATCGATGAGTAGATTTTTTAGTTAAAATGCTATTTATAAAGTTCTTTATTTGCATGAAATTAATTGTGAGCTTTGATTTCTATATGACCAAGGGAAAATGTGGTAATACAAGTATTGCAAGGTTATACTATGAATAAGCTAAGAAAATATATGTAATTTAATGTGCATTATGTGAAATAAATAATTTAAATGTCATTAAAAATTTGTATAGTGAACATCATGATTGAAAGGTGCTACATAATTTTTGGCCAATGCCTTCTGTGCCACTTGGTCTATTCCACATGTAAATAATGATCATTTAAATAAGTTGAATTAAGAAACTTTTGCAACTAAAGCTTATGAACAAAAGCTTTCTTCTCTAGTAATGCATGCTCCAAAAATGTTAGCTATAAGAAGAACAAAAATATTATATATCTTGATAAGAAGTATGAGGCTATATTGAAAACATTATGGCTCATTTTGAGTTTCTCACCATGAAAAGAATTAGTGGAATCTACTGGATAAAGAGAGTATAGTCAAGTTAAAAGGGATGTATAGAAAGACTTTTGAAAAAGAAAAGCTCAACTAATTTTGTTAAATTGGCTCTAAAATTTTTTTAAAACCCTTAATGTAAAATTTGCAAAAGATACCATTTGGGGGCTAACAAAAGTAAATGTTGATTAATAAGACACATAGCCATGCATTATCTGATGAATACCAAAGTATAAATGTTAACCAAGCACGTAGGTGATAGAATGCAAATTCTCAAGGTTTCTTTTATCACAAACCTAAAAGTACACCATATGCCACATTTGGTAGTATAAAAGGGTAGAGTTCTTTAGCTCCATGGTTGATTACACTACACTGCATTTATTTTATAAAACTTGATGAGGCTCCAACATCTCCATATGCCATCAGAAGTACTTTTTTTGTTTATAAAGCTTACCTATAATAAATCTTTTTTACTCTAGTGGAACAAATTATTTAATATGATTTTGATTTGATTAAATCTTTATCATCCTATTCTATTTGAAGAAAACACATTGGTTTAAAAATCTAAGGGTATAAAATAACCTATGCATCGAATGTTGTACATAGTTTACCACAGTCTAGTTGCAATCCTCTAATCTAATCATCACCCTCATGTTGTCTTACTCTTGCTGAGCATTGCCTCTTTACCAATAGTCTCCTATGAGATTTGAAAAAAATTTCACCCTTGGATAGATACCCTAATAAGATATATTAGTAGTTACCAAAAACTTGCAAGATCCTAGTGAAAAATGTGCAAGCTAATCACATAAAATCTGCATGCCATATATGCCAAATAAAACAACAAAATAATTGAATACTAAATTTCAATTAATGTTCAACTCAATCCATTATAATAAAAAAAACATAATTTCTCTAACAAAAATACAATATGGCTTTTAAAGATTAGAAATATTATGGTAAGAAATGCTACTTGCCAAGGTTACTAAACAATTACCTAGCTACCCCTCTCTCCAAACACCAACACCACCCCTGCATCCTTCTCCCCACTCTCATGCACACATTATCTCCATCTAAACTAGCAAGAAACGAAGATTTTCATGTAATAGTGGGGAATATGGCAAATATGTGAATATGGAATACTCAAAATATGTTATAAAAGCAAGTAGCATCATAGTGATATAATAGTTTGGCATATAATGCAATGTAATTTTGAAGAAATTGAAGAATTCTATAATGTCCCACAATGTATCACCTACCTACTAGATTGACCCAAATATAAATTGGCGCACCGCATAATAGAATTGCATTACTAACCTAGAACTTTGCAAAACTTAAAGGTTCATAGCTCATCACAAAAGTACTATAGAATCTTTAATTCTTATATCATGACTCTAGTATGATGTAGTTATTCTTTTGATTAATATCCAGCCTATGATGTAGCACACATCCATGACATAAAAAAGAACTCTATGGTCCATTGGGATACCCTCAAAATCAAGTTACACGACATAGTCTTTTTGAAGTACAATTACAAAATCTTACACATCCAAAAAACTAATGGAAATACCATATTTATTTAGGGTGTCTTAACTAAATTGGAACTCCATAGTCAATTGTTCTCCCTTACATTACAATCATTAGCTCCCTAACTCTATAAGTTATACATGATTCCTACTTAAACTCTCTTATCTAAATATATTGTGACAATATTATAAAATTGGTGCTGAAAAAGGCCCTCACAATTCATTTTTGAACACCCCATGTTCCCATTTTTCTTTTTCCAAGGCTACCCAAAATGAATTCATGATTTTCCTCAAATCCAATATGGTCTCTATAGCATAACCTTAACTATACAATTTTCTAGGTCAACCTTTATGGAATCATACCATGAGTGGTAAGCCCTACTTGTTAGGCTTTTCATGATATCCTACATATTCTCAAAATCTTATCCCACATTTATAAGAATTCTATGATTTTAACAAAACTTTATCCGGCATATCTATGCATCATAAGTTTTACTTATACCTCTAACTAGTTTATCTAGCGTTACGCTTGCTTTTCTTCTAAACCCTTCATAATTATCTAGTAAAACCTATGATTTCCTCCAAATCTTTATTCATAGTAAACATACCATAAAGCTGTTCGATCCCCTAAATCCCTTCCTTTTTTATTATAACATTCTTTATTCCTTATCAGTGATTATCTATTAATCTTAACTAGTCTTTTTCATCCTTGCTTGATATGTTTATCTTTATTTAGGCCATCTTGCAAACATTATCTTTATGCCCAAAGATTAGGCTTTAGTTGTAAGTTTTTTTTCTCAAGTGGGTCGCAGTGTTAACCAATGGTTAACCAAGTAATACTAGCTAACTCTACAGGTCTTAAATCGTAAATCATTCACGAAAAACATAGCAAAATTTTTGGAAAACCTAGGACTTCCCCAAAATTAGCAACCTTCAAAGGCTAAATAAAAGACTCTCAAGCCACACCATAATGAACCCAAGAGCCTCTTTGACTTAAAATACATTTAAGGACATTTTCAAGGTGCCTTATTATAATGAACAAATATAGTCGAGCCAAATCACATAATCTTAAGGCTTATCTTGATGCAACAATCCCCTCTTCATCACAATGGTTCAACAATTTTATTTTTCTTTCATTAATTAAATTTGCAAGTGTTCAAATTCACATATCATTGCTTTACTTAACATTCTTACTTGGTTTCTTCAATTCAATGTTTATCATGTCATAGTTCAATCATTGCCTTATATAAACTATAATATCAATGACAAATGTAATCATTTTTTTTACAAAATCGTGAGTGTATAATTATTAGAATAAATCTAAATGAATTTATTAATAATTATCTATGATTAAACATAATAGAAAATCTATTAATGCATGAATAAAATCATATTTTAGATAAATCTATAACTTCCAATGATAAGTCTCAACTTCTTCTTTAGCATTATTTAAATTTAAATATCAATAAAACTTAAATAACTTTTTTCATTATGTTATAATTTAAATTTGTGAGTAATAACCTAGTCATGGATGAAATATTTATAAAGAATTGTTGTGCCATTGGTCATGGCACTACTTGTTGGATGACAACAAAACCATTATGTTAGTTTTTTTAAATTTTTTTCTCAAGTGTCTTTAGGTAAGGAATTAAAAGCACTTATGAGATCAATCAAATGGAGAGATTTGACCAAATGACTCATGGAGCAATCCACAAGTGAGACAATGTAAAGTAATGTTAGTGATTATGCTCTAGCTATAACTTAAATGGCATATCAAGGAGTCATTGATCAAACTCTTGGTGGATTAGGTAACCATCTAGAGTCCATCTTAAAAAATATATGGGTTTGATTGTTTATTTTATCGCTTGTTTATTTATAGCATTATTAGGATGTATATCATTTTTTATTCACAAACATTATTATTGATTTCTTAAAATTTATTATTTCAATAGTTGAAACTTATTTTTATTTTAATAAACAAAAATACTATAAAATTAAAAAAGTAAAATATATATAAAAGGTGGCTCTAGAAAAGGAAAAAATTGGCCTAAGAACTAAGATATGGCCATAACAAAAGCTTGGGCCAACTAGCCTAATGTGTTAGAAAAAGGGTCTTAGAAGCCATAATTAACGACATCAGGTGAATTGAGTCAGGTCAGGCTTGAATCTTAGTTATACTATTATTGCTTTTCTTTAATCTGATGAGCTAAAATGAAATGGACCTTTTTCAATTAATGATTCTATCTAAACTTGTAAAGAGACAACTTATTGTATTAGGTCAGGCCAAACCTGTGTGCTTATGCACAAGTGACTTGGCTCATGAGACTAAAGTGCACTTTGGGGTAGCTAGTCCACTTTGGCATACCTATAAGTTGAGAAAATGTATTATAAATGTCAAACATCGTACACAAACTTACAATGTAGGACCAAAAATTAGCATTATTTTTTTTTCTAAAGTATAGTGACCTAGTGTAAATGAATGGCACATTTTCACAAACAAATAGTCAGAATCATGTCTAGTTTTATGAATAATAGATTCCATCTAGTGATTCGTCTAACAAGCCTGATTAAATTGATGAGACCAGTCCTATCGTTTTGAACAATAATTTTTATTTTACCGTCCATTCATAAAAGTACATAAAAACAACAAAGATCTTTGCATTTTTTAACAATGCATATCATCTAGCAATTCATCCAAAGGAATTGATCAAATGGCTGAGATCATCTCTACTATTCTTAACTATGCTCTTACACATCTAAATTATATGTAGAACCTTTATTCAATATTTTGATTTAGTTGCTTTTACTTTGTCTACCCAAATTGGATTGTGATCATTGATACTACTCATAATTAGTGTTCCAAAAAATTGGATATGTTTGCTTATAACTTTAAAGTGTTAATGATTATTCAGATAGCCTTTCTAGTTATTAGAAAAATTCCATTTTAACCAAATCTATTGTAATTAAATTAATGAGTCTTGAGATTAGAGAATAGATGATTTTAAATTGCTACATCATTGTTTTGGGAAGAGAGAGCAAAACAAATTGCCATATAGTATTGATGCCATTGCCATAGCTATGTTTGTGATTAATTTTTTCTCATTTTCACTTTAACATTGTCTTTGATTACATATTGTATTAGTGAGTTCTTTGCAACTAATTATTTACTTATTCCAATTTTATATTTTTGAAAAGATCATATTAAAATAAGATATTTGTTGAGTTCCTTGTTGTCATTAATAAATTTTTTAAATCTAGTTTTCCAAAACTATGTCATTTATGTTGTTTCAACTTTTTCATATGTGCACTCGTACTCCAACTCCTAATCCATATTCTTCTGTCATATTTGCTTTTACAAGTAAATGCTGAAACATTATTAGTTATTACTTTGTATTTTTCTTCAATATTGTAAGATCTTACAATTGAAATTGTCTTTATAAAACCCTACTTGTGTTTATAAGATGGTGTGGTTTGTAAAGGCTACATATTCCCAATGTGATGAGAGTGGTTTTGATAGTGGAGTCTTAGTCAGTTTGATTGAATGTTGTTGTATCAATGGGTTATATAAAACCACTTAAAATTTATAATTATTTTCTATTTTAATAATATTTAATTAAAAAATATAGAAATAAGAAATTTTTTAAAATTATTTTATCAAGCATAATTTTTTATAAAAAATATGTTAAACTTATAAAATATTTATTTTCTTTTAACATTTTTTTTAAGAAAATTATGAAATAAACAACTTCTCAATTAATTTTAAAGAAAGGTTTTAGAAAAAATAAAAAGTTTAAAACAATAATTTAGCCATCCCTTTGTATATTAGTCAAACATAGATTACATAAGTAACATGAAGAACATGTTACATTAAGGGAGAAAATTCATAAGAGAAGATCCTTTTTTTCATTTCTTGTGTGTGGTGGATTGTTGATTATATTATTAACTTCATATATCCAACGGCGTTTCAAGGTCAAATTTTTTCTTTATAAAAAAATAAATTTAATGCCTTTATTTTCAATGTTAATATTTATTTATGGTTTTTATTTGGAAATATTTTTATTGTTTCAAATAATTTTGATGAATAATCCAGATGTTTAAGGTAAAAAAATTCCAAAGGAATGAATTATCTTCATTTTTATTTCTTCTTAACATATTATAATCTTGATTTGTCATCTAAAAACTAATTTTGTTGTTATACAAGAACTATATAATTTATATGAAAAACTAGTTATGCTTCCATCCCAAGTTAAGAAGCAAATAAGAAATCTAAAGAAAAAGAAAAATAGAAGAAAGAAGAAAGAACTTTTACACACCTTAGAAGCAAGCTTTGCATCTTAAGGTGCATAACATTTTCCCTCCTTTAATAAGGATACTTCTAACATCAAAAGGGATAGATTATTGTATCCATGGTCATGGAACCACTTGTTTAGTGACAACAAGACCTTTATGTCGTTTCTTTATTGCTCATTATAGTGTCTATCATGTTAAGATCTCAAGCTCTTATGAGATCAATCAATTAGGAAGCTCTTATTGTATGTTTATTGGAGTATTCCATAAGTATTGTCAAACAATGTTGGTGGTTATGCTCTACCTATGGCTTAAATCACAAATCAAAAAGTCATTAATCAAACGTTTAATATAGTAGCTAACTAGCAAGAGTAATCTATGAAACATCTTCCAGTTTCTATTTTGAAAGAAAAATTAAAAAAATATTGTCTTCACAAAAAGAGAGTTAAATGATTAAAAGAAAACTTTGTAAGCATACCTTCATCCTCCTTTACTTCTTATGTTTGTCTTTATTCAAATGTGCCCTCACATGCTCTATCCTTTACTCATATGAACATAAGCAATAGTGTTCTGAATGTAGATTCTAATGTTATATATCTTTTGACTATAAAATATAGACTAAAAAGTTCATATGCACATGTGAATTATAATAAAAGTTGTTATATTTCATATATGTAAAAAATGCTTCATCATGTAGTTGTGGCAAAAAATATCACTAGTCTTCATACATTTTATTTTGAAGCTAAATAGTAAGTTTTATGCAATTATTCTGATGGGTATGAACATATTTTGTATGATTAGCTAAATAAACTTAGTGGTACTCATTTTAATAACCTATATCAAATTAAATATATTTTTTAATATTTTCAAATGTTTTATTTTAAATGCATTTAGCATATTTTACAAGAAATTTTTATTTTTCACACGATTTGATGATTAAGAATATGCACTCATTCTTCTTGAAAACATATAACACAACTTTTCTCTATAATTTTATTATTATTTTTAAAACTTTTTCACATTGATTTCATTATATAACTATGTAACTCAAAACCTTTTGTCATGTGGCCTTTAGTTGACATTGAATTGGTTATACACTTTGCTTCAACTTATCATATTTTTGTTGAAAAATAAAATTTTTAATATTAAAATATTATTTTTACTATTATCCATCATTATTTACTTTAGCAATTTCTAGTTATTCAAAATGGGTTTAAAGGAGTGAAACAAACATGATTGGACTTATATTAATGAGGTCTATATTATTAGATATTCTTTTTTATATTTTTAAATATTTTATTACCTAGTATTTGTAGCATGTTTTATGAGACATATTTATTTGAACCAAATATAATAAAAATGAATTATAAGACAAATGTCTCATGGAGAAAGCCACACTATAAAAACATAAAATATTTACAAAATATTAAAAATAATTAATTTGTTTAAACTTAGTAATATGAGTCTACTAACATTTGCTCATTTATATCGATCCTCTTTTGGAAGTACTATAAAGGTATCATAAAAATAACCAAATTAATATAAAAAAATAAAATTAATGTAAATGATAGAAAGAATGAGATTTTTATTTATATAGTAATATAACATAATCAAAATGAAATGATTTAACAAACAAGATATATTTTGAGGGTTAGTTACATTCTAATATATTAATAAGACCAAGTGTGACAACCTTGATCATCAAATCAAGTACAAATTAAGATGGCTTATAAAATGTGAAAATAACATCGAATATAATATCCAAAAATATAAATATAAATATTTAAAGCATTAGAGAAAGTAGAGATGAGTCTAATAACCTTTTCTTTGTCTTAATTTGACATTGATTGAAATTATTATGAATTACCATTGTAAATAATAATAAAAATATTAATTTATTTTTTTTATAATCAAGTAATATATATTACCACTAAAATGAGATAAAGGGAAACAATGTACTCTAAACTAATAAAAGAGATAAAAAGATCACATGAGAGGAAATGAAAAACTATGGAGTTATATCATGTGGAAAATATCATTCTATTATACTAAGGAGATTAAGTATAAATCTTATATTAATAAATTAGGTAAAAATTATAATCATATATAGAGCATGAAAAACATCTAAAAATTTAAAATAGTTTAAAAATTATATAAAAATGAAAATTTAATTAAATATAATAGGACAAGATAAGTCAAATGATAATTTTTTTGTGTTGATCAAACATCATTTAGAATTATTATGAATTACAAATGAAAATAATAATAAATAGTAATAAACTTTTATTTTAATAGTAAGCAATTATATATGAAATCTAAAATGAGATAACAAAATCAATATAACATGTCTAAATCATAGAAATGAAAGCATCACATAAGATTAATATTAGAGTTTCATAGTAATATAACCACATCAAAAAAATTGAAGAAATGGCATAATTTGCATGAGAAAGCTAACCTCCAAGATATTATGGAGATAAAGTGTAACATTCCCAGCTATTAAATTTTTTATGATGTTAATTTTGTTATAAAGCATTTCAAAAACTTAAAAAATAAATTATTTAATAATTTAAAAATTAATCATTAATTGAAAAAAAGTTATTAATGTGATTCTAAGGACTTTTGTTTTTTCTCAATTGGAAAACTGTTTTAAATTTTGTAAACTGCCTCATTGAATAAGCATAAACAATAATATACATTTATTTTAAAATTCAATAAATATTTAGTAAAGCTAAAATGTGATTAAATAAAAAATAAAATATAACTAAGTTAAATTATGTAAATGTCCCTTATAAGAGAATTAAGTTTTCAATGTTGTACAACTTTGTAAATAAAAAATTTGAACAAATCAGATAAGTTATTAGGAAGAGTTGCATTCAAACATACTACGGAGATTGAGTGTAATATTCTTGATCATTAAGTAAAGAATAAATTAGAAAGGCTCATAAAGCAAACTAAAATCCATTAAAATAAAATATTTCAAAATATATAAATTAATTTTTAATTATCTAGAACTCTTCATACTGAGTGAAACTACTTTTGTTTCTACTCGATTGCATCTCATTTGGAATTACTATAATGTGCATAACTAAAAAAGCATATATAAAAATAAAATATTGCCATAATATTAAGTATATATATATATATGTTTGTATTTATGTTAAAGTTGAAATAGGAATCATTCAAGTAATTTATTATAATAAAAGCACAACTTTGTTAAGTTCATAAGAATAGATATTATGACTTACATAGCAATATAACCAAATCAATGATAAATTTTTAAATGAATTAGATTAATTGCACGAGAATGTTGCACTCTAATATACCAAGGAGATTGGGTACAATGACCATAAGCAACACTTTAACAAAAAATTAAAGCATCTTATGAATTGATTGAAAAACACTAGAAAATTAAATATTTAAACTTGTAGAAAGAAATATTAATTTATTATTTTTTTATCAAGAAATATATAGCACCAATTAGATAAGACAAACTAAAGTAATGTAATACACAAATTCAAAGAGATGAAAAGGTCAAATAGGAAGAGAATCAAAGTCTCATAGCAAAATAACCAAAAATATTAAAAAAATCTTGCAAGATGAGATAAACTTTGTATGAAAGCTTCACTCCAAGATACAAGGGGAAATAGTGTAGCTTGTCGATTGTTAGTTTAGATGTGAATTTGAATTCCTCGTGATGCATTGCAAAAACAAAGAAATTAAAAATACTTAAAAAACAAAAAAAATAAATATATTATTAGATATAGTCCTTAGGGGAGTCCAATCAAATATTCTATAATTTTTTCTTACTGAGACCTCCTATAGAATTATTGTGAATAATGAAAGAAAAAACTATAAATAAAAAAGTAAGATTTTATTTTTAAGGAAATATTTATTAAAGTAATACAATATTAGAAGATCAAAGTGACATAAAGTTCACATGAGATGAGAGTAAGAGTTTTATAAAACGAGAATTTGTATAAGAAAGTTGCTTTCCATGGTATAATAGTTATTAACTGTAACGTTCTATGTCGTTAAATCAAGTATGAAGTAAAATATATTATAAGTATATAAAAATTCTAAAAACTAAATTCTCCAAAAAATGGAAAAAGTAATATATTATTTAGTATAGCTTGTTCATACCACACCTAGAATTGCTAGAAATTACCAATTATGTGTAAGTAACAATAATTTTTTTTAATATTCAATAAACATGCAATAAAAATTGAATAAGATTAATTGAGCACTATAATATAACAAAAACAAAATGATGTAATGATCATGTGGTATGAAAACTCTAGTTTGATAGTAATACTTCCAAATAAAAATAAAATATTTGAACAAATGAGAGAGATTGTACTATTATAATGATCGAGGATGTTATGCTCAATCTCAAATTATGCATGTTTTTCTTGAATTGGGCCTCTTTTAGGATTACTATAAATTACAAAATTAGATAAGCATAAAAAATAATGTATTATTAATCGAATATTAAGTAAATATATATTAATAATGGAAAAGTGATAAATTTAGAAAATTTAAGATAACTAAAAAAATAATGTAAATGGCACACGAGAATAGATTTAAGCTTTCAAAAATATAACTCCATCAAAGTGAAACTTTCAGGAAATGAGATAAACTATGCAGGAAATTTAAACTCAAAGATAGTACAAAAGTCATGTGTAACATTCTTGATCATTAAATTAGGTATGAAACAAAATATCTTGTAAAACATGCCAAAATTTTAAAAAATTAAATATTTTAAAATATTAAAAAGAATATTTAACTAGATTGAGCTAATATAGGTGAGTGCAATAATGATTTTTCTTCTTTATTAGACCTCATTAGAAATTTCAACTAATATCAAAATAAATAGGCCTAAATAATAAAAAATTACTTTTTAAGTAATAACTATATATTATTAGTAAAATTTAATAAATTGGGCCAACTAAAGTAAAATTTTTTAAAAAATTACGTACATTGTAATGGTTAGCTGCTTTCGATGATACGTAGGATTTATTATACATTAATCAATCTTTACTTTATTCTTGAATTAAAATGTAATATAAAGCTTGACAAAACAAAAGATAACTGAATATTTTAAAAGATATAAATATAAAAATGAATAGGTAATTAGATAGAGCTTGTCATGATAACTCTAGCAACACTTCTACTTTGTTGATTAGATCCCATTTGGAATTATTATGAACTACTAATATAAGCATAAATAATAATAAATACTTATTTTTAAATTTTGTTATTTAATAATAAGTCTAAAATAAGACAAACAAAAGTAATGTAGCTTAACAAAATCAATGCAATTCTTCAATAAAATGAGGATTGAATTTGAGTTACATTGTAATATTACCAAATCAAAGCAAACATTTCAAAATAAATGATATAAAGTATAGGGAAAAATTATATTTCGAGATACTTAGAAGATTGTGTTGAACAACCTTGATGGTTAAACATAGTAAGAATTGAAATATCTCATAATGCATGATCGAAACCATAAAAAATAAAATATTTGAGAAGTTAAAAATAAATATGTAATTGAATGGAGCTTGTGAAAAGGAGTCCATTAAAGCCTACTTTGTCTCGATTGAAACTTATTTTGAATTACTACAAAAAATAAAATTAGTTAGAGATAAATAATGATGGTTTATAACTTAACAATTCAATAAATCTATTTCAAAATTAAAACAAGACAAATTGAAGGATGTTTTGCTCGATCTCTTACGTGACTTAGAGTAAAACTTTCTCATATAATTGATATCATTTTCTCATTTTATGCTTTGATTTTATTATATTACTCGATAACTCTAATTCTTCACCCTTGTGACCTTTATATGTTTTACATTTTTGATATAATTTTACTTTAATTTATCTTATTTTAGCTTTAAAATATATTTCCTTAGCATTAAAATAATAATGTAAATTTTTTTCTACATTTTTAATTTTTGTAATTTTGTGTAATTCCAAATGATTTTTGATAAAGTTGATAAAATATCGTTGGACTCGACTCGAGAAGCTCAAACATATTAATTATTTAATAATACACATATATTTATATATTAAATAATTTATTTTCAATGTCTTTTGCTTTGTTTAGTTGATATTACTTGGAATTGTTCTCTTCAATTTTAGTTATTGTGAATTTTAACTGAAATACATTCTTTATTTAAGCTCTGATGTGTTTAACTTTGTTATATTACAATGCTTTAATGTATCACATTCCATGTTTTACAAAAATTAACTTAATTTTAAATAATAATATATTGTTAATTTTTATTATTTACTATGGAAATTTGCAAAAATTCCAAACAAGGTTTAGTTGTGATGTAACAAAAGCAAATGGACTCATCTTAGCACTCTTAATCCCATTAACCATTTCGTTTACATTTTTAAATATTCTCTTTTTTGTTATTTTTCTTATTTTGTGAGACATTTTGATTCATACCTTATTAAATGATTGATGTTCTTGCACTTGAGCTGCTTAATATCTTGGAATGCAATATTCTCGAACAATTTATCTAATTTATTCATATTTTTGCTTTAATTTTATAATATTATAAGGTAATTCTAATTTTTTTCATGTTACATTTGTATTGCTTTTACTCTGTAACAAAGAATTACTTTTATTTACCTACTTTTAACTCGAATAAATATTTCATTAATTTTCAAATTTTAATTGTTTATTTATTTTTCTTCTTTACTTTGGCAAATTGTAATATTTCTAAATAAGGTGTAATAGAGAAAAAAGTGTTGTTGGACTCGTCCCAATGAGCTTTATCTATTTAAATATAATTTTTCTAAAAAATATTGTATACTTGATCACCATAGTATCTTAGAATATAAATTTATCTTGTAATTAGTCTTATTTTTAAAAGTTTTACTTTGATTTGGTTATGTTATGATGAAAATATAATTCTCCTTTTGCATGACCTTTATCTCACATTTATTTATTTTCTTATATTATATATTATCAAATAATCTTTGTTTACCTTCAATATATAATTTCTAAATACTAAAATAATATTTTTTTATTATTTTGCTTTTTTTTTTATAATTCATAGTAACTCCAAATGTGGTCTAATAGAGACACAATAAATGTCATTTGACATGCCTCAACAAGCACTATTTAATTAAATCATAATTTTTATGGTTTATATCTATCTTTTTATTTCCAAGGACTATTTTGCATTATTAGGTAATTAATTCTTTCTAGTACTACCATTACATCTTTTTTATTTTTTAATATTAGAACACTTCAATTTATCTCATTACATATTTAAAGTATATTCATATATTGCTAAAATAATACTTTAATATTATTTATTTATATTTATTTTTTTAACTCATAGTAATTCAAACTGTTATCTAATAGAGATGTTAGAAACATCATTGGACTCATGATGATGAGATCCATGTAATTAAATGTTCATTTTTAGATTTGTTAATATTTTGTTTTATAGTATTGTACTATGCTTTATGAGGCATTTTGATTTGAACATGACTTGAAGGTTGAGGTTGTTATGCTCAATCTCCTTAGTATCTTGGAATACAACTTTATTTTATGATTTATTTCATTTTTGCAAAGTTTTCACATTGATTTTGTTATATTATTGTATAAGTTTAAGTCTTCTTTCATGTGACCTTTTGATCACCCTTATTTAGTAACACTACATTGCTACAAATTATTCTTATTCAAATTTAATATATCCTTTTATACCTTTAAAATAATTATTAATTATTATTTATTATTATTTACTTTGCTCATCCTCAATATCTTTAAATGAGGTTTGATTAAGTTAAAACAAATGTCATTTGTGTAATCTCCACAATCTTTATCTAATAAAATATTCAATTTTATTTTATATGGTCTTGGTGGTCTTACGAGCAATTCTAATTAATACAATATTTTAGAAATGATGATATTACTCTCATTCTACATAAGATGTTTTAATTAAAGTTCTATTGTAACTTATCTTGGAAGATTAATTGATTTTCTTCAATTTATCTTACTTTGCATTTATTATATATTTACAAGTTTTTAAAAAAAACCTTATTTTTTATTCTTTTATACGTTGTTAATCCATAGAAATTACACATGAGGTCCGTTCTTAATTTGATATTCATTTTTACACTTTTAAATTCTTGATTTTCTAAAGTTTTGACACACTCGCCACATAATTTTAGCTCATGCAAAATTTGATGATCACTGATTTTAATGGATATTTCGTTAATCGTTAAATAATAATTTATTATAATTTATGATTATTAACTTTGGTAAAATAGAATAGTTCCAAACAAGGTCTGATAGAAGAGACATTGCCCTCATCTCAATGTGTGCTATGGAATTAAATAAGTTTTCTATACTTTCAAAAATTTTCTTTTCTTTTGATTTTAGAAGTTTTATGAGTCATTTCATTTTGTACCTTATTTGATGATCAAGGATGCTATAGTTGAGCTTCCTGGTATTTTTTAATATAATGTTTTAGAATAATTTAACAAATATTTTCAAAGGTTTCACATTAATTAAGTCGCGTTTAATTAGAAGCATAAATCCTTTATCTTTTAACTTTCACATTGATTTGATTTGTTCATAATACATTCCTTCAATTTATTTAATTTTTCCTTCAATTTATTTAATTTCTAATTTAATAAATATTTAGTTAACACAAAAATAATAATTTGTTATTTGTTATTCAAATTTATTTGGTAATACACAATAATTTTAAATAACATCTAATTGAGACAAAGCAAATGTTGATGGACTCAAATAACAAGCCCTATCAAATTAAAAATTTATTTCTATTTTTTAAATATTTTCTTTACTATGGATTTGGCATGCTTTACAGTCTAATAGAACTCATATCGTAATTCACAATAAGGAACGTTACACCTCATTTCTTTAACTTCTTGGAATACAATCTTCTTATAAAATTTATCTTATCTTATTGTATTTTTTTATTCTTATAAATTTTAATAAAACTATAATTCTCCTCTCATGTGACCATTAAGTTGTCTTGATTTGGGTATATTAAATTACTATAATTTACATCATTTTAGATTCAATATATAAGTTCTTATTATTAAAATAAGAATTTATTATTATTTAAATTTTTTAATTTGTGACTTGTAAAAGCTCCAATCGAGGTCTGATTGAGACAAAATAAACATTATTCGACTCAATTTGATGATCTACATCCAATTAAACTTTTATTTGCGTGTTTCTAAATATAATTATTTTTCCTATTTTTTTATACTTTAAGATAAATTTTGATTTATGCAGTATTTGATGATGGAGGATATCACACTTAATTCTCTAGTTATCTTTGAATGTAACTTTCATACAAGGGTTTTCTAATTTCTTTAAACTTATAGCTTTGACTTGTTTTTATACTATTTTACCAAAAATATCATCATCATTACTTTTACAAGGATTTGAAAAGATAATTTTACATAGCTTCAATTTATCTCAATCAACCTTTAATAAATGTTTTTCTAGTATTAAAATATAAGTTTATTATTATTTGTGATTATTAAATTTGGTAATTCACAATAATTTAAAAAGAGGTTACATTGTGATGAAACAAAATTCATTGGTTCCTAGTCGATGAACTCTATCCGATTATATATATTCAATTTTGTAAAAAGTGTTTTGCATTATCGATGGTTTTTTCATTCCTTAAAAGTTATTTTGACTTGTACCACATTTGATGATCGAGGATATTTCACTTGATCTTCTTTCATTTTTGGAAGAAATGTTTTAGTATAATTTGTTTCTTTTAATTTTTTTCTATTTTTGTTATATTATTATTTAAGTCTTAATCCCCTTTCCTGTGATGAATATTTCAATTTTTTATGGTTGCATGGCAATGGCTTAAATTAAATCATTTGAGATTTTATACTTATTGACTTAATAATAAAATAACAGAATATTATTTTTTATGCTTATTTACTTTAGTAATTTATAAAAAATTTCTAACAAAGTTCGATCGTGATTGAACAATCTTCCTTTGTCCCATGTTGATGAGCACTGTAAAATTAAACATTCATTTAAATAATTTAAAAATTTTATTTTCTAATGATTTTGCATATTTTATGAGATAATATTATTTATGTCAAATTCCATGATCCCTCTCACTACAATTCAACTTTCTTCTACAATTTATCTATTTGTTTCAAATTTTCCATTTTGAATTGGTTTTTTGAACATGCAACTAAAAATATTTTCTCGTGAAACATTTACAATTCCATAACTTGGATTTTTTACATGCTCAATTTGCCTCAATTTACATTTGATAAATATTTAGTTAATATGAAGATTAAAATCTATTATTAATTTATCTTTTCTATTATTTTATTAGTAATAATTGCAAATAATATTTTATTTTGATGACAAAACATCATGGAACTTGTCTTTATGAATATTATCAAATTAAATGTTCATTTTAGTATCTTTAAATATTTATTTACACTAATTCTATACTTGTGTCATTTCCACATCGCCTTTTTTAGATTTTATTACATCTCTATTATTTTATAATTTGTAATAATTTCAAATAAATCTAATCAAGATGATAGAAGCATCATTAGACTTGTCTATATGAATTTTATCCAATTCATATCTAGTTCATTAGTTATAAATATTTTTCTCTAGTATTTTGATATTTTGTTAGATATTTTTATTTGTAACTAATGTAATTATAGGGGCATTACACTCAATCTCCTTTATATCTTGGAATCTTACATTTTGATGTAATTTAACATATTTCCATAAATTTCTTGATTTGGTATTATTTTCTTTAATATTATTTCTTAACATTAAAAAATTATTTTTTTCAATTTTTCTTTCCATTTAGTTTTGAAACTCATTGTAATTATGATCAAGTTTCAATAGAGACAAAATAAGTGTCATTTGACTTGTTTCAATGAGCTCTATATAATTCAATTCGTTCCAAATTTAGCGATCAAGGATGCCGACATTCATCTCCCTAATATTTTGGAATACATATTTCCCATGCAAAATATGATATAGCTCCAACTGTTTTTTAGTTATGATGTCGTGAAACAAAAATTCTTCTCTGTTGTGACCTTTGTTTCATTATATTGTTTAATTATATCTAATTTTAGCATCGAGTTATTGTTTCATCATCTTAAAATAATTATTTATTATTATTTAAGCGTATTAAATTTTGTAATTGATAGTAATTTTAGGCAAGGTCAAACCAAGACAAAAAAATGTCATTGTAATCATTTCAATAAGCTCTAAAAAAATAAATATTCATTTTTATATTTTTAATATTATATTTTCTAATTTTTATAATTTTTTTATAAGACATTTTCAATAATAATGTGTTCTAAAAGAGATGATGCAAATGTCATTGGTCTTGTCTTGATGAGGTATATCAAATTAAAATTCTTTTCAATATTTAAAATGTTTTATTTTCTAAACTTTCACATGCTTTATGAGACAACTCCATTCGTACATGATTTCAAAATCGAGAAAGTAACACTTGTCCTCCTAATTATCATGAAATTCCACTTTCGCATATAATTTATCTTTTTTCTCCAAATTCTTTGTTTTGATTTTTCTATAATGCTATGTAACTCTAAATCTGCTCTCATGTAATATTTACATCACTTTTGATTTGTTTATAATTTTTAATATATTTCACTTCTATTTTAGCGTTTGATTAATTAAAATTCAAGTAATATTTTTTATTATTTATGGCTATTTAAATTTGTAATTTATAGTAACTTCAAATGATGTTTGATTGAGATGAAGGAGATTTTATACTCATTTTGATGGGCTCCATGAAATTACTATTCTTGTTTGTATTTTTAAATATTTTATTTTCTATTATACTTGCTTGATTTTTGAAATATTTCTACTCAGATATGATTTGATGATATAAGATGTTAGACAAGATCTCATTAGTATCTTGGAATTCAGCTTTCCAAAATAATTTATCATTACTTCAAATTTTTTATTTTGATTTGGTTATTGTTCTAAGTAAATCTAAATCTCCTTATATGTCAATATTAGTTCTCTTTGATTTCTTAAAATTGTATTACTTAAATTATTCTTCTTTTGACTTTAATATATATTTACATATTATTAAAAAATATATTTTTTATTTATTCTTATCTCCTATGGTGATTTGTGGTAATTCAAGATGAGATCTATCTAAGATGAAAAATAATTTTTTTACTCTTCTAAAGTAGATATATTTGATTAAATATCTAATTGAATATTTTAAGAAATTTTATTTTCCAAAGTTTTGGCATGTTTTATTAGTTATTTTTATTTATACATGATTTTAAAACTGATTCTATTACACTACATATCTTCAGTGTCACATAATAATACTTAATTATACAATTTGTCTTTCTCATCACTTGTTCCATACTAAATTGGTTATATTATCATGTAAGTCTAACTTTCTTCTCATTTGGCTTTTACATCTTTTATATTTAGTTGAATTATAATGCTTTAATTTAACTTTTTTAGTTTTAATACATGTTTACCAAATATTAAAATAGTAATTTATTATTATGTGTACATATTTATTTTAGTAATCCATACTAAGTTTAGGCAATGTTCGATTGATATGAGAAATGAGCTGTTGAACTTGCCTACTTGAGTTGTATACAAATAAGTATTAATTTATAAATTTTAAATTTTTTCTATTTTATGATATTTGTAATTTTTGTGGTACAATTTTATTTGTACATTATATGATGATTGAAGTTGTTACACTCATTTTCTTTTGTATTTTTGAAAGTAACATTACCACACAACTATTCTTCAAGCCTTTTGTCATAACTTGGATATACTACTATGAAACTCTAATTCTCTCCAATTGTTACATTTACATCACTTTTTTGGTTATATTACATTACGTCAACTTATCTTATTCAGCTTTAATATATATACTTAGTATCAAGAAAATAATTTGTTATTATATATGCTTACATGATTTGTTTATTCATAATAATTCCAAATGAGGTCCAATTGAATTGAAAGAAAAATGATTGGACTCATTTGAGCAAATATCTAATTAAATATTTATTTTGTCTTTAATTTGCTTATATCCTCAATTTTTTCATGCTTTATGTGGCTTTTTTTATGCCTGATCTAATGATTAAGGATTATGCTTGACCTCCATTATACCCTACAATCTAATATTCCTTTACAAATTTCTCATTTGTTCAAATTTTTCAAATTTTTTTTGTTATATTATTATGTACCTTTGAAAGTCCACTCATGTGGCATTTGCATCACTTAAATTTTGTTGTTTTAGATTTTTGTAATTTATATTGTTTTACCTTTAATGTATATTTACTTAATATTAAAATAATAATTTATTATTTTCTATGTTTATTTACTTGGCTTATTTCCAATAATTCTAAAGGAGGTCCAACTGAGATGAGACAAACATCATGGAAAATGACTTAATGAACTCTATGTAATAATATATTAATTTATACATATGAAATATTTTCTTTTTGGATTTTAAAATGCTTTATGAGACAACTCAATTTGTAGCTAAATTCGTGAATAAGAATATTGCACTTAAACTCCATGTGTCATGGATGCAATTTTCTCACACAATTCATCTTATTTTTTTAAATGTATTTCTTTTGTTTTTTTACTTTAACTTCCTACTCCATATCTCCTTTCATGTGAGATTTATATTACATTGATTTATTTTTGTAATATTGCATAATTTTTTTTCATTTCAACTTTAATTTATAATTATGAAATATTAAAATAATATTTTTTAAATTTTTTTAACTTGCAACTCTACTTGTTTCGATGATCTCTATCCAATTAATTATCAATTTTTTAGTTTTAGCTATTTTATTTTCTCCAGTGTTGTACTCTTTATGAGACATAATGACTCCTATATGCCTCAAATATCGAGGAAGTTTGAGTTGATGTACTTTTTATCTTGGGATTCATCTTTCTCAATAATTTTATCTCTCTTCTTTAAATTTTTTCTTTTATTTAGTTATATTCTAATGCAATATTAAATCGTTTCTCTTGTGACCATTACAATGATTTGATTTTTTTATATTACACTAATTCAATTTATCTCATTTCAATTTTAGTATATTTTTTCTTATATTAAAATAATCATTTATTATTATTTATGCTTATTTAATATTGTAAGTCACATTTATATTTCTAAATATTTTAATTTTCAAAGTTTTTGTAAGCTTTACTTGACATATTGTTTATTCAAGGTTTAATGAATGAGGATTGTATACTTGATCTCCTCAGTGTCCTTGAATGCAACATTCAATATTAATTTGTCTAGTTCTCGAGAAGTTTCAATTTTATTTGGATATATTATTATGAAACTCTAAATATGCTCTCATGTGACTTTATACCATTTCAACTTGGTTATGTTAGGTTGTCTCAAATTGTTTTAATTCAATTTTAATATAAGTTTTCTCAATATTAAATTAATAATTTAATATTATTTATACTTTTTTAATTTTTTCATTTGTAGTAATTTTGAATGATGTTTTATAAGGATGAAGGAAATGTCATTAGACTCATCCTAATGAGTTGTGTAAAATTAAATATTAATTTCACTATTTTTTTAAATATTTCTTTTACTTTCTTGGTACTTTATGTGAGATATGTCTCCTTACTGGTGCTTTAATGTTAAAGGATATTGTATGTAATATTTTTAATATATTGTAGTGAATCTTTGTCCTTGCAAATTTGAAGTAATTCAAAGTGAGATATGATCTAAACAAAAAAAATTTTCGGACTTATCTCGGTCAACTCTATCAAATTAAATTTTCATTTTAATAGTTTTTAATCTTTTAAATTTTCATTTTAAAGGATTTTGCATGCTTTATTTGTCCATTAGATTTATAAATAACTTGATAATTTAGGATGCTGTGCTCCATCTCCTTAGCATCTTGGCACCCAACTTTCTTATAGTATTTATCACATTTCTAAAATTGATTTTGTTTGATTTACTTAATTATTATGTAACTTTGAACCTCCTCTTACGTGTCCATGCTGTTTTGACTTTGTTATATTTGATTGTTTCAATTTTTTATTTCAATTTTAATGCATCTTTATATAATATTAAAATATTCATTTGTTATTTGTTTTGTTTATTTCCTTTGTTAGATCAACGTAATTCCAAATGTGGTCATTCTAGGTGAAACAAATGATATTGAAATCACTTGAACAGCTTTATACAATTAAATATACATTTCTACAATTTTAATTATTCTCATTTTTATGGTTTTTTGCATGTATTACGATGCATTACTCTTCATACCTGATTTAATGATCAAGTATTCTATACTTGTAGTTCTTTAATATGAAGAAATAGAACTTTTGAATATAATTTATTTCTTTTTTCATATTGTTTTCATACATTTCTTAATTGTAATTTTAAACGCTAATCCTACACTTGAGTGAGATTTATAGTGATCTATAATGTATATACCATTAATATTAAATTAATTTCCTTTTTTTATAGCTTTTTTTAACTAATAGACTACAAGATTTAGTCGAGATGAAGATTATTTCTTGGAATTGTTTTGATGCACTCTATATAATTAAATATTCTGATTTACATTTTTTTCATATTTTGTTTTAAGCACTTTTGCATGCTTCCTTAGTATTTTGATTTACACATGATTTGATGACCATGAATGCAAACATCAATCTATTTGGCATCTTGGAAACCTACATTAGCATGAAATTTATCTAATTTACTCAAATTGTGCACTTTGATCTGGTTATATTATGTTGCTCTATTTTACCTTATTTATCTTATAATATTTATTTACTTAAAATTAGAGTAATTACTTTTTATTTGTGACTATTTACTTTACTAACTTTTACTAGTTAAAAACGAGTCTAATCGAGACAAAACAATTCTCTTAGACTAGTCTCGACGACCCAGATGCGATTAAATTTTTATCCATATTGGATATCTAGATTGATCATGCTGCAATAAGCCTTCATAAAATCTTGTAATGCTTTGTTCCCATATAATTTAACTTATTTGCTCAATTTTATCTCTATTTCATTTCCCTATAACTCTATGGTCTTATAAATATCCTTTGATGTGACATTTACATTGTGTAAATTCGTTATATTACATTTCTTTAATTTATATTATTTTCACTTAAATATATATTTCTTCAAAATTTAAATAATACTTTATTATTTTTTATTCATATTTATTAAAAACAATTTGTTGGTTTCATCTCGATAACCTCTATCATGTAAATATTCATTTTTTTATATTTTTTAAATTTTGATATGTACCATCTTTAATGATCAAAGATGTTATAACTAATCTTCTTAGTTTCCTAGAATGCAACTTTCTATTATAATTTAACGAATTTTCAAAATTATTCACTTTTATATGATTATAATAGTATGAAATTCTAATTCTTCTATAGTATAACTTTTACATAGGGTAGATTTCATCATATTATTTCTTAAAATTTATATTAATTTAATTTAAGCATAAATTTTGTTAACATTAAAATAATAACTTATTCAAATTTGTCCTTGCTTATTTGGTAATTCTATGGCTTTGGCATGCTTTATCAGATAGTTTAATTCATACAAGTTTTCATATATCAGAATATATAGTCCCCTTAGCAACTTTTAATGTACCTTAACTATGTAATTTATCAAATTTAATCAAATTATTAACTTTGATTTTGTTATATTGACATGTAACTAAAAATGTCTTATTGTGTCACTATTACATCACTTTAATTTAGATTTATTATATTTCTTCAAGATGATTTTTTTTATTTGGTAGAGCTCATTAAGATAAGTACAACAATCTCTGCTTTTTTATATGTCGTTTAAAATACTACAAAATTAATACCTAATCTCATGATTGAGAACATTGCACTTCAACACTTTTATATCTTTGAATGCAACATTCCTATATAGTTTATCTCAATTCCTCAATGGTTTTGCTTAAAATTCTTTATATTATGGCAAAAAAGTAGTTCTACATTCACATGACCTTGCATGACATTGATTTTGCTATAATATATTGCATAACTTTATCTCATTTTTGCTTTAATAAATATTTCACTACTATTGACAAAATAACTTATTATTATTTTAGATTTTTTACTATTTTAATTTAGATTAATTCAAAATTATGCTTGTTTGAGAAGAAACATAAGTTGTTGGACTCATCTCATTAATCTCTATTATGTTAAATATTTATTTCTATATTTTTTAATATTTTTCTATGCTTTACATGATATTTTCATTCCTATGCTTTTTAATTATTGAGAATGTTTGATGCAATCTCCTTAATATCTTAGTGTGCTACTTTGTAAGATAATTTATTTTATTTCTTAAACATTTCGGATTTTATTTGTTTATATTACTATGTAGCTCTAAATCTCCTCTACTATGATTTATTCATTCCTTTTATTTTATTATATTATGATTGTTTAGTATATCTCATTTTAGCTTCATTATCTATTGATTTATTATTAAAATAACAATTTATTATTATTTATGTTTCTTTAATTTGTTAATTTATCTTAATTCAATATGATGTTAAATTAAGAAGACACAAATGTCATTCTGATGAGCTCTATCCAATTGAATATCAATTTTTATTTTGTTATGACATTTTTTTGTTAGGCTTTGGTGTGGTTTAGTATCTATTTTTATTCAAACATTATATGAAATTTTGGAGGTTAACATGATCTCCATAGTATCTTGAAATACAACTTTTTCCTTCATGTTGTATGATGGTTTCAATTTTTTTTTTTCATTTCGTTATATTGTTGTACAACTCAAAATCTCAACACATGCGACCTTTTATAATGCTTTTATTTGGTTTTTTTAATATTACCTAAATTTGTTTCATTTGAGTTTAAATATATATTTTCTTAATAATATTATTTTTTAATTATGTATGCTATTTTATGTAATTTGAAATAATTCCATGTGAATTTTGATCAAGATGAAATAAATATTATTGGAAACATCTTGACAAGCTCTATAAATTTAAGAATTCATTTTTATATATTGAAATATTTTCTTTTTTATTTGACTTAGCAATTTTTATGAGATTTTTTTATTTTAATCTTATCTGATCATTTAAGATGTTTGTCTAAATGTGCTTTGGATGTTAGAATGTAATTTTGTTGTACAATTTCTATCACTTTTTCATAAAATTCCTTGTGATTCCGTCATATTTCTTTGTAACTTTAGTTCTCTTAATGGGTCACCTTTACATCACTTACATCTGGTAAGCTTATAACTCTTCAATTTATTTTGTTACAACATTATTATGTATTTACCTTATTTTTAAAAAATAATGTGTCATCATTTTTCCTTATTTTTTCACAATTCAAAGAAATTCTTAACGACTTCAGATAGAAAAGTACTAAATATTATTAGACACTTGTCGAAAAGCTCGTTCTGATTAAATATTTATTTCAATTTTTTAAATAATTTGTTTTTCAAGTTTTTGCATTTTTTTATGAGAAATTTTGATTCATTTCAATTATGGTGGTAGAGGATATTACACTTGATCGCTTTTTAACTTGGAATGACACTTTTCGCTTATAATTTATCTCCTTTTTCAACGCTTTATAATTTGATTTAGTTATATTATAATATAACTTCAGATATTATTCCATATGAATTTTCTATTATTTTGATTAGGTTATATTACATTACTAAAATTTAAAAAAAAATTATTTTATTATTTATTTACTTAATAATAGAATAATAACTTATTATTATTTATGTTAATTTTTTCTAATTTCAAATTGGCTATGACATCATTCAATTCATCTTTATGTGCTCTATCCAATTATCTGTTAATTTTTACATTTCTATGTGTTTTATTTTCAATAATTTAGCCTTATTTTATGAAACATTTTAACTATTACAATCTTTATTGTTAAAGGATGTTAAATAATATATTATTAATATCCTGGATTGTAACATCTCATATAAATTATTTAATTTTTTAAATGTTTAGTTGTTATATAACTAAGAGTTTCCTCTCAAGTAAGTTTTACATAACATTTTTTTTGTTAAATTACATGGCTTTACTTAGTCTCATTTATGCATTAATTATTTATTTTGTCAATTAACAGTAATTTCAAGAGACTACTAACTTGAAAAAGCAAATGACATTGGACTCATCATTATGACATCTATTTAATTAGATATTCATTTCATTATTTTTCAATATTTTAGTTTTTATTATTTTAGCTTATTTTACAAGACATTAATTTTGTACCTTGTTTAATAATTGAGGATGTTACAATCAATCTTCTTAGTATATTAAAAGGTGACTTATCAACAATTTATCTCATTTGTTCAAAATTTTCACTTTTATTTCATTTTAATACCTTGAAATTATAAATCTTTTGTCATGTAGAATTTACGTTATGAATTTTTAATGTTACATTACTTCAAATTCTATCATTTTAGCTTTAACAAAAAATGTTTTAAAATTAAAATAGTAACTTATTTTTATTTATGCTTATTTATATTCGTAATTTGTAGTTTTGAAAAACAAGGGTTGATAAAAATGAAACAAAAGTTGTTTGACTCAGCATAACCACCTCTACAACTTAAAGATTTATTCAATATTTTAAATATTTATTTTTTTATGATATTACAATATTTAATGAGATATATTGGCTTGTTTTGGATTTGATTATTGAGAACATTACACTTGAACTACTTGTACGTGGAAAGCAACACTCTCTGATAAGTTATCTTATTTTTAGTTTTTCACTTTGATTTTGTTTTAATGTACCTTAGCTCTTAATCGTATCTATTGTGAGCTATAAGTTACTTTTATTTTGGTATATTACATTGCTTTAAGTTTTTATTTGAGCTTTATAACTTATTTATATAATATTAAAAAAATAATATATTATCATTTGTGCTTATTTATTATTATAATTAACAAAAATTTTAAACAAGATATGATGGAAAAGAAATAAATGTTCCTGGACTTAGGTCAACAATATTTATCTAATTAAAAAATCTTATCAAAATGTTTAAGTTTTCTTTTTAATGAATTAGCAAGTTTTGTCTGTCATTTTGATTTGAACAATATTTCACTATTAATGATGCTATACATGATCTCTTTAGTAACATGGAGCTCAACAATCTAGTACAATTTATCTCATTTTTTTAATTTTTTTCTTATTTGGTTATATTACTTTGTAACTCTAAATCTCATCTCATATGACCTTTATATTGTTTTGATTTTTTATGTTTAATTTTATAAATATAATTTATATTATCGTAATTATATATTTACTTAATATTAAAATAAAAATTTATTCTTATTTTTTCTTATTTCATTGACTAATTTATGGTATTTTCTAAATAGGTCTGATAGAGACAACAAATCTCATTTGACTATAGAACTCTATCCAAATTAATATTGATTATTTTTTATAAATATTTTAGTTTATAGGAATTTAGCACTTTTTATGAGATATTTTTATTTTATAATTAATTTCATCATCATTGATGATACACTATGTCATCGATGTATCTCAAAACATTACTTTCTCATAGAAATTATCTCTTTTTTTTCAAATTTTTGCTTTCATACCTCATTTAATTATCAACACTGTTACCATAAGTCTCTATAGTATATCGGGCTACAACTTTATCATATAATTTATCTTATTTCTTCAAATTTTTATCTTTGATTTTTTATTATGTAACTTTGAATGTCCTATCATCTTGCTTTACATCAGTATGACTTGGTCTAAATACATAGATTCAATTTATCTCATTTTGATCATTGGTATATGTTTACTTATGAAAAAAATAATTTATTATTATTTTTTCTTATTAACTATGATAATTTGTAATAATTCCAAATGAAGTTCAATAAAGGCATAACAAACATCAGTGCACTACTTTAGGAGGCATTTATCAAATTTAAATATAAATTTTTGTATTTCAAAATATTATTTTTTGTTTAGGTTAAGTTTATGATATATGTTGAAATGTACCTTATTTGATGGCATTTTATATCACTATTTATCCCCTTGGTTTCTTAGAATGAGCTTTTCTTATATAATATGTGGTATGTCTTCAAACAATTTGTTTTGATTTTCTTATACTTCGATATAACTATAAATATCCTCTTGTTTTACCATGCAAAAATATAGTAACTCTAAATGATCGCTAATTTACAGGAAACAAATGTCATAAAACTAACCACGATGACCATTATTAAATTAAAAATTTATCTTTTGTATTTGGAGGTAATTTTTCTAGTATTGTTTCATGTTTTATGTCTCATTTTGATTTGTAGCTAACTAGGTGATTGGGTATGCTACACTCAATCAATGTAGTATCTTATAACAAAATTTTCCATAATAAATTTATGGCAACTTTTACATTGTTTATTTAATTTTGTTATAAAATAAGAAACTCTAATTCTCCTCTCATGAGATGTTTACATCCCTTTTATTTTGTTTTATCACAATGTTTTAATTTATCTTATGTAAGATTTATTATATATTTATTTAATTTAGAAATAATAATTTATTATTATTTATTCATTTTTAGCTTAGTAATTTATAATAATTCCAAACAAGTATGATGGCAAAAAAGGAGTCATTGGATTGGAAAAAATGCCGATACAACCTAAAAGTAATTTTTAAATATTAAAATATTTTATTTTCTTGACTTTTCTCAGGTTTATGTGGCGTTTTGCTTGATTATGGTTTGATGGTTGACAATGTTATTCTATGTTTTCTCAGTATCTTGGTATTTAGAATTCCAAATCAATTTTTAATTTTTTTTTAATTCTAAACTTTAATTTGGATACATTGTCATGTAACTTAAAATCACCTATGGGGAAACTTGTACATCCTTTTTATTTGGATTTGTAACATTACTTAACTTTACCTCATTTCTATGTTTTTGATATTTTATATTGCACGGTTTTAGCACTTTTCAAGAAAGACAATATTTCAAACTTTATTACACAATTAGAAAAGTTAGACTTGGTCTTCTTAATATCTTAGAATGGAAATTTCTAATATAATTTTATCTCATATCTTAAATTTTTTAATTATTTGGTTTATTAAATTACTTCATTTTATCTTATTTAACCATTAATATTGATCCATATAATATTAAAAAACAATTTATTTTCCTTTCTTCTTGTTTACTTCAGTTACTCATAATGCTTTTAAATGAGGTCATATCATGATGAAATAATCATCACTAGACTAATTTTTATAGGATTTATTGAATTAAAATTTATTTTAAATTTTTTAAAAAACTTTTATTCTATATAAGCTTTATGACTTATTTTGATTCACTCCTAATTTTGTTATTAATGATATTACTATAGTTCTTTGAATTATTATTAAATATTACCTTCCCATGCAATTTATCACATTTATTAAAATGCTTCACCTTAATTCTATTTTATTTCTTTGTAACCCTAAATCTCTTATCGTCTGACCTTAAAATCTCTTTGATTTGGTGATATTAGGATTCTTCAATTTACCTTGTTTTAGCAATAATATTTTTTATTTAACACTAAAAATAATGTCTTATTTTAATTTAATCATTTTTACTTCTATAATTCACAGTAATTTCGTGCAACATTTGATTTAGTTGAAGTAGAAGTGATTTCATTCACTTTGTCAAAAACTATAAATTTTTTTAGTATTATATCTTTAAATATTTTTTATATGAATTTGGGAAGCTTTATGATTCATTTTCATTCGGACATCACTTTATAATCAAATTTGTTGAACTCGATCTCCGAATTATTTAGGAGTACGACTTTCTTATTCAATTTATCTAATTTCATCAAAGTTTTCACCTAATTTTTGCTATGTTACTATGAAACTCTAATGCCTTTCTAGGTTATTCTTTACATTAAGGCTTTTTAATATGTGTCGATTTTTATGGTCATGGAAGGAACTACTCATAGCCTTAGTATCTTAGAATATAACTTTACCATACAAGTTATCACATTTCTTAAAGTCCTTTTTAATTTTTCTATATTACTTTAAACCTCTAATTCTTCTCTAGCATCTCATTTTCACTACTTTGATTTATATCATTTAGGTTTAATTGAAATTTTTGATATAAAAATATCAATTTATTATTATTCATTCTTTTTTATTTTGTTATTCATTGAATTTCAAACAAGATCTCATTGGCATCAAACAAATGTTCTTGTACCCTTCTTAATGAGTAATATTGAAACAAATATTCACCTGTATAATTATAAATATTTTATTTTTTATTATTTTGCAGACTTTATTACACATCTCAATGCATACCTTATTTAATTATCAAGATTGTTACACTCATTCTCTTTAATCATCAAATAATATACAAATCTAAATGTCTTAGAAAATGAGCTAAAAGTTTAGGGAAATAAATCCCTAAAAATATAAAAATAAATATTTATTTGTATATAACTCATCAAGACAATTCTAATGACATTTATTTTGTCTCACTCAGACCTCATTTAGAAATACTATCAAATGAAATATTAAATAAACATAAATAATAATAATTAACTATGTTAACATTAAGTAAATATATATTATACCTAAAATTATAAAAATTAAAGTAGTTATAACTAAATCAACAATGAAAATGTCACATGAAAAGATATAAAGAGCTACAATTTGTAAAACCAAATCAAAGAGAAAAAATTGGTAAAACTGAGATGAAGATTATAAGAAAGATGCTTTCTAAAATATGAGGGATGTCAAGTTTAATATTTTCGGTATTTAAATCAAGTAAGAATAAAACTTTTGTAAAATTTGCTAAAATACATATACAAAAAAAAATTGAAAAATATACAAATGAATATTTAATAGGATAATACTCATCTAAATGTTTCCAACAACATTTGTTTCATTTAACTAGACCTCGTTTGCAAATATTGAAATATGCAAATGTGAATAAGCAAAATAAATAAAAAAATTATCATATTTAGTATTAAGTAAATTTATGTTAAAGCTAAAAAATACTAAGTAAAAAAGTTATCAAATAAATTAAAAATAATTTAAAGGTAACATAAGAGGAGAATTTCATTTTCATAGGATATAACCAATTAAAGGAAAATTTTAAAAAATTAGATAAGAGGGTTGAAATGTTTCATTCCAAGTTATAACGAAAATCAAGTGTTATATTATCAATCAAAAAATTTGGTGCAGATTAAAGTGCCATGTAAAGCAATACAAAACCTTAAAAAATATTTGAAAAAGTAGAAATAAATATATATGCTAATAGTGCTACCATGATAAGTCCAACGCCATTTGTTTCTTCTTTATTTCAGCAAAATTAAAGGAATATAATGGTTACATTAGAAGACATATATAAGTACATAATATGATATCCAAATCAATGTGAAATATTTTTAAAAAATAGAAAAAGTATGCGTGAAAGTTGCATTGCAAGATGCTATGGTGATCGAGTGTAAAATCATCTATCATTAAGTCATATAGGAATTGAAAAGTTTTTTAAAGAACAAAATATACATTAAAAAATTTTTTAGTATAACGAAACGAATGTTAAATGGATAGAATTCATCTTGTTCAAAACTCATTTGAAATGACTTAGAATTCCCAAAGTAAATAAGCATAAATAATAATAGATTATTATTTTAGTATTCTTCAAATATATATGTGTGCTTAAATAAGATAAATTGATGAATTATAGTATAAAAAAATGAAGGCAATGTGAAGGTCACATGAAAGAAGATTTAGAGGTATACAGTACAATAACATATTCCAAACAAAAAATTTGAACAAATAACTAATTGTATAAGAATGTTGTATTCCAAGATACTGAGTAGATCGGGTGTAATAGCTTCAATCATAAAATCTCACATCATACATAATATTACTTAATATATTTTAATGCCTTATGAATAAAATATTTAAAATAAAAAACAAATGCGGAGAGAGCTCATTATGATGAGTCTAATGATATTTATTTCATCTTGATCAAACATTATTTAGAATTATTGTGAATTACCAAATTAAATAAGTAAAAATTATGGCAAATAATTTTTTAAAATTAAGTAAACAAGTATTAATTGTTGATTGGATTAATTAATGTAAGAAATTCTAATAAGTATGATAAACTATAAGAGAAAAGGGCATTCCAAGATACTAAGGAGATCGAGAGAAACATCCTCGTTCATCAAATAATATATGAATTCAAAAGTCGCAAAATGTGTACTAAACCCATAAAAAATTATTTAAAGTATGATAGTGAATATTTTTGTTTGATGTCTTATCGAGATGTGTTCATCGACATTTGCTATGAATTCATAAATTTAGAACAAAATAATAACAAAGTATTATTTTTAATATTAAATAAATATAAATTAAAGCTAAAATTACATAATTTAAAGAAACTTAATATTAAAAAAATTAGGGTGAGGTTTTATATACATAATAATAAAATTAGAAGTATTAAACAAAATAACCACATAAAAGAAAAAAATTGAAATGAGATAAATTATACAAAAAAGTTGCACTACAAGATGCTAAATAGATCAAGGGTGTTATCCTCTATCATTAAATTAGATATTAATAAAAAAAACTCTCAAAAACTATGCAAAAACTATAGAAAATTGACTTTTTGAAAATATTAAAAAATTTAATTGGATAAAGGAAGTCAAGAAATGTTCAACAATATTTCTTTCTTCGCCACTGAACCTTATTTGGAGTTATTATTGATTAAAAGCAAATTATTACTTTATTATTGAGTAAATATATATCAAAGACCAAATATGATAAATTGATGAAAGGTAATAAAATTACTTCAAAGAATTACAATAGTCTCACAATAGAAGATTATAGTTACCTAAAAATATAACCAAATTAAAAAAAAATTTCAATAAAGTAAATTGTACCATATTTTTTCTTTACAAAATACAAAATTATTCAACCGTAACATTCTCAATAGTAAAATTAAAAAAATAAAAAAATCTCATAAAACATGCCTAAAATATGTAAAATAAAATATTTAGATATCTATATAATCAATATATAATTACATAAAGCTCATCAACCCAAGTCATACTACTTTAATTTCATCTCGATTAAGCCTCATTTTAAATTACAATGAATTATGAAATAAGCACAAATAATATTTTTTTTAATATTACGTTAATTTATTTTAATGCTAAAATGAGATAAATTAAAGCAATGTAATACAAACAAATCATCGCTATGTAAACATCACATGAGATGAGATGTACAGTACATAATAATGTTATCAATGGAATGCGCCAAAAAGTTTAACCAAATGGGATAAATTATGTGGAAAACTTGAATTCTAAGATGCTAAGAAGATCACACAAAACATTCTCATTAGAAAAATTGCATACGACTAAAAATATTTGATATAGAATATCAAAACACTAGAAATATAGAAATGTGTTCTTAATTGGTGAAAAGTTGGACATAATGAGTCCAATGATAATAATGTCATACTAATTACACCTCATTTAAATTTTCTACAAAATAAAGATAAATTAACATTTTTATTTGAGGTGTATATATATATATATATATATATATATATATATATATATATATATATATATATATATATATATATATATATATATATATATATATATATATATATATATATATAAAAGTTCAAATGAGATAAATTGACGCAACATAATCTAACAAAATTAAGGTGCCATAAATGTACCACAAAAAGAGAATTAATCAAATTTAACCAAATTAAATAAAAATTTTTGAAGAAATTAGATTAATTGTGCAGGAAATTTATATTACAAGATACTAAGGAGATCGACTGTAATATCCTCAATCTTAAAATATGGCACAAATTAAATTATTTTGTAAAGCATGCAAAAACCTTTTGGAAAAATAATTTAAAATTATAAAAATGAATATTTTTCTTGATGGAACTGATTAAGGTATGTCTACTAGTATTTATTCATTATCTAATGGTCCACATTTGAAATCACTATAAATAACCATTGTAAATAATCATAAATAATTCTAATTATTTATTTTAATATTTAAAAAATATATATTTTAAAAATAATATATATTATGCATATGTAATATAAAAAATACAAGTGATGCAAACATCACATACAACAAAAATTTTATTCTCATAGCAATACAATAAAATAAAAGAAAAAAATTGAATAAATGGGATAACCTATATGAGAAATTATTGTTCCAAGAAACTTAGGAGATTGAGTATGACATCCTTGATTATCAAGTCACTTATGAGTCAAAGTTTCTTGTAAACCATGTCAAAACACTTGTAAATAATTATGCAAAAATTGGAAAACTTATTTAATTAGAGCTTAATGACATATGTTCAATGACATCTAGAATAATTATTAATTACCAAAATAAATATGAAGAACTAATAATAAATTTCTTTTAAAATATTTAGTAAATACTTAAAACAAAAAATATGACAACTTAAACCAACATAATAATAAATTAAAGCAAAACATTCGATTAAATGAGATAAAATATAAGAGAAAGTTACAATCCATAATATTAAGCAGATGAAGTGCAAATACTAGAATCAAAAAATAAGATATTAATCAAAATATATCATTAAACAAGACAACAACAAAGAAAATAAAATATTTTCAAATATAAAAAATATTTAATTGACGAGAGCTCATTTAGATGACTCATACTACATTTTATCATATTGATTAGATCTCAATTAGAATTACAAAGAATAAAATAAAAAAATAAGCATAAATAAAAAGATTATCATTTTCATATTAAGTAAAAGCACATTAATAAAGAAATAAGATAAATTAAGATAACAAAATATAACTAAAAATAATGAAGTAAAGTCATATTGCAGGAGATTTAAAAATATTTTAGAAAACAAGCCAAAATGTTAAAAAATAAAATATTTAACACTTAAAAATGATTATTTAATTAGTTAGAAGTTGCCGGGAAGATCGTAACAACATTCATTTGCTCTCGATCAAACATCACTTGGAATTAGTACAAATTAAAAAAATAAATAAAATTAAATAATAATAGTTTTTTTCTTTAATATTAAGTCGACATTATTAAGTTTGAATGAAATAAATTGAACATAATATAGCGTAATGAAAGTGGTGTAGACATCACATGATTGGAGTATAAGAATTTCATTATAATAAAACAAAATAAAATCAAAGTTTTTAAAGAGATGAGAAAAATTGTATGGAAAAATTAAACTCAAAGATACTAAGCACATCGAGTCTAACGACCTTGATTGGCAAATCTAGTATAAATAAAACAACTCATAAAGCTTGTTGAAACCATCAAAAAAAATTATTTAAAAGTATGAAAATTTAATTGGACAGATCCCAATAAGAGATGTTTACCAAATAAAACAAGGAAACGACATAATAAAATATTTTTTAATATAAAATAAATATATTAAAAGGGAAATGAGATAAGTTAAAGTATGTAGTTTGGCCAAATTAAAATGATTAAAATTTTAATTAAATGAGGTGAATTATAAGAGAAACTTGTATTTCAAGAAAATAAGAATAATCAGCTTAACATCCTTAATCAACAAATTTGCTAAAAAATTAGAAAAAGCTCATAAAACCTATCAAGCTGGCAAGAAAACAAAACAAGGATATAGAAATAAATATTTTATTTGATAATGTTGTTCCTAATGAATTGAATGATATTTTTTGTGTGGATCAAACCATACTTGGAATTTCTAAAAATTACCAAAATAAATAAGTTATAATAATAATAATAACAAATTATTATTTTTAATATTAATTAATCATATAGTAAAATGTAAATGAGATAAATGAAATCTGTGTAACAAATAAAAATTTTAGTGATGTAGAGTTCACATGAAAGGAGAATAAGTGTTTCAAAGTAATATAATTAAACAAAAGGGACAACTTAAAGGTAATAAGATAAATTGTACAAGAAATTTGCATTCTAAGATATTTAAGAGATTTAGTGAAACATCCTTGATCGTCAAATATGGTAGAAATCTAAATATCTCATAAGATGTGTAAACAAATAGTAGAAAATGAAATATTTTAAAAAATAAATATTTAATTAAATAGAAAACTTCATGACTTGGGTCCGAATTTTTTTTAATTACTAAATTAAAAAATTAAATAATTAAAAATTATTATTTTAATGTTAAATAATCGTTTATTAAAATTAAATATGAAAAACACAAGCAAGATAATATAACAAAAAATGTAAAAAATTGAAGAAGTAAGATATATTTTGTTAGAAAATTGCATTCCAAGAGAAAGAGATATCGAGTATAATAACGTTAATATCAAATAAAATAAGAGTTGAAAGGTCTCATAAAGTGTGCCTAAAATTTAGCAAATAAGGTATTTAAAAATATAGAAAATAAGCATACTAAATTGGATAGTTTTTATTAATACTAGTCGAATGGCGTTTGTTTTATCTCAATTATACCTTTTTTAGTTAATACTAATTGCTAAAGAAAATGGCCATAAATAGAATGTTTTATTTTTATAATATTAACCCTAAAATGAGAAAAATTGATGCAATGCAATATAACTAAGACAATTTGATTTAAATATCACATGAGAAGAGATTTAGAGTTACGTAGTAATATTCCAAAGCAATGCATAAAAATTTGTAGAGATAAATTATATGAGAAAGTTGTATTCCAAAATACAATGGAGATTGGTTGTAGCAACCTTATTTATTAAATCTAAAAGGAGCTGAAACAACCCATAAAGCATTCAAAAACATATGAAAATAATATAACATAAAAATGTAAAAATGAATATTTAATTACAGATAGCTCATCTAAACAATTCTATAAAGGTTTGTTTAATCTTCATCGAGCCTCATTTGGGGTTTTAACAAATTACTAAAGTAGACAACAAAAATAATAAAACATAACTATTTTATATTAAACAAAAATATATTAAAACTAACATAACATAAATTAAGGTAATTGAATATAATTAAATAAAAGTAATGTTAAAGTTACACAAAAGTAGAATTTGAGTTTCATAATAATATAATAAAATCAATGAGAAAAATTAAAAAAACATGATTCATTACAATAGAAAGTTGTATTCCAAGGTAGTGAGGAAATTAAGTATAGTATCCTTGACTACCTCAAAACATTTGATGAAATAAGAAAAAATGAGAAAGCAAAAGTTTATGATCTTATGAAGAATGAATATAAAATCATTTATTGCCAAATTAAGTAACAATCAAATTGTCTCATAAATCACGAAAAAAATCAAAGAAAATTAAAAAATTAAATTTTAAATTTTAAATTTATATTTGATTTATTAAAGCCTAATGAGATGAGTATAATAATAGTTTTTTTTTTCATTTAGACCTATTTTATAAGTATTAAGAATTACAAAAATAAACAAGCTTAAATAATGATAACTTATTATTTTAACATAAAGAAAAAAATACTATAACTTAACTGTGATAAATAGAAGCAATGTAATATAATCAAAATAAATTTTTATAAAGGTCACTTGTGTGGTGAATTAAAGTTTAACAATAATATAACCAAATCAAATAAATCTTTTGAAGAATCAAATTATTTAGGATAGTTACATTCTAAGATATTAATGAGATCACTTGTAACATTCTCGATTATTAACTAATGAGTGAATTGAATTTTCTTGTAAAGTATCCCAAAATACAAGAGTATAAAATACTTTACAAAATATGAAAATAAATAATTAACTTGATAAAGCTTCTTGATATAGTCGAAAGTTAATTGTTTCTTCTCCATAAAACCTAATTTTTAATGACAATGAAACACAAAAGTAAAAAATCATAAATAATAATAAATTATAATTTTAGGATCATTTAAATATTTGTAAAAGTGCAAATTAAATTTATTGAAGAAATATCCCAAGATAAGAAAAAAATATATGGAAATGAGATTAATTATACAAGAAAAATTTTCCAGGTACTAAAGAAATCAAGTGTTAGATCTTTAGTCATTAAATCATGTATGAATAAAAATATATTATAAAGTGTGCCAAAATATTAGAAAACAAAATGTTTAAAATATCAAATTGAATATTTAATTGGATAAAGCTCGTTAAGTCTAGTCCAACGACATTGTTTTATGTCCATCGGATCTCATTAGAAATTACTATAATTTTAAAAATTTAAATAAACATAAATAAATGTAAAATATTATTTTAAATTTAAGTTACTAATTATTATAGTTGAAATAACTTATATTAAAATTAAGTAACATAACAAAATTAAAGGCATGAAAAGGTCATATAAGAAAAGGTTTATAGTTACATTGTAATATAAGAAAATAAAAAAAAATTATAGAAATTTGAGAAAACTTGTGCGAGAAAGTTTTATTCCAAGATACTAAGGAGATCGAGTGTAACATCCACCATTATTAAATTTTGTTGGATCAAAATTCTTTTTAAAGCTTACAAAAAATAAAAAAATTACAATATATAAAATATTAAAATTAATATATAATTAGATATATCTCATCAAGATGAGCACTATAATTTTTCTTTTACCTAAATTGGACCTTAATTATAATTATTGTGAATAACAAAATTAATTAAACATACGTTATAAAAATTATTATTTTAATATTATGCTAATATATGTTAAACTTGAAATGAGATGAATTGGAAAAAAGTAACCCAACCTAATCAAATCGATGTAAATGTGATTCTAGAAGCAAGTTGGAGTTTCACAGTAATATATACAAATCAAAGCAAAAAAATTGAGAAATGCAGATAAATTATATATGAAAGTGACATTCTATACTTTGAAGATCAAGTGTAACATTCTTGATGATCAAATAAGATAGAATCAAAATGTTCTGCAAAGCACCCAAATGTTATAAAATAGAATTTTTAAAAATATGAAAGTTAATATATTTAATTTGATAAAGCTCTTGACGATGAGATTGATGAAGTTTACTTCAACCCATTTTAACCTTGTTTGGAATTTTTTAAATTCGAAACTTAAGAAAAATAAAAAAACAAGTTATTATTATTATGTTAAATAAATATTTTTTAATTCTAAAAAAGATAAATTAAAAAAAATTAATATAAATAAAATAAGGTGATATAAAGTTCACACGAGATGAGATTTATGTCATAGTAATTTAGTGAAATAAAAGTGAAAAAATTGAATTAATTTGATAAATGCTGTGTTAATGTTTTATTCCAAGATATTAACGAGATTGTGTGTAACATTCTCTATTGTCAAAATAGGTGTCATTCAAAACATTTTCATAAAGTATGCCAAAATTTTTTTAAATTAAATATTTTAAAATTAAAAAATTAATATTTGTTGTGGAAAAACTCCTTCAAATGAATTTAATAACATTTGTTTGATCACCATGAGACATCATTATGAATTACATTGAAGTACTAATTTAAATTTTTATTTACAATAACAAACTATTATTAAAATATTATGTAGATATATATATTAAATATAAAATAAGGTAAATTAATGAAATATAATAGAACAAAAAAAGAGTTTGGTAAAGATCACATAAGAGAAGATTTGGAGTTACATAACAGTGTAATAACAACAAATAAAAATATTTTAAAAAATTAACCTATGCTAGAAATTTTTATTCCAAGATATAAGGACATTAAGTATAACAACCTTAATCACCAAATCGTTTTGTGATTTAAAATATTAGGTGAAGCATGGAAAACCCTTAGAAAATAAAATTTTAAAAGTTATTAAAAAGAAATATCTAATTAGAATTAATTAAATGATTCATAAATTATGTCAAATGGCCATAAAATAAATTATTCAAAATCGATATTTATTTTGGTAGAATTCATCGAGGACTGTCCAATGACATTTGCTTTAATTTGATTAGATCTTGTTTTGTATTACCAAATTGATTTAGCATGAATGATAATAAGTTATAATTTTCATATTAACTTGTAAATTTTTTGAACAAGGTCCAATCAGGAATAAACAAATGTTGTTGGTCACATCTCAATAATCTCCATCTTCATAAATGTTTATTTCTATATTTTAAAATATTCACACTTTAGGAGATATTTTGATTGATATTTTATTTGACAATTGATATTGTTACAATCGATGGAGTTACAATTTCAAAATAGTTCATTTGTAGGTATAAGAGTAATAGCATTATCTAACAACCTATCAAAGCAAATTTTTTGTCACTAGAACTGATCAACTTGTTTGGAGACTAGCGTTCCCAACTTGTTAATGACCACCTAGGTATTTAAGGCATTGTCAATACATATGGTTCCTATTTGTAATAAAATATCCTGTATTTAACTATTATTTTAACTAATTAATTATTGCAATTATAACATTGTTTTTTAAAAGTTATTAATATAATACAAAGATTTGATTAAAAAAAAAATTTTTCTTATGATTGTCAAGGTAGTTGGATTAAGTTTTAAAGAACTTAATATTTTTAATGGATTATTAACTTAAATGAAATTTATTTTTTTTACCTTTAATAAATAACTATATCATGCTTAATACTCTAATCAAAGAAAAATGAAAATAGGAAAACTTAAATAAAAAATATATCTCTTGGTGGTTGTGCTTTCAAGCCAAAGTAATCTTCATGAGATTTGAAATTTTCTCATCCTATTTTTTATATTCTCCCATGAACTTGAGGATCGACTACATCAAATCTAAAAATTTGTTCAAACAAATTAGTTAGAAACACTTACAATTTATTAGCACAAAATGAAGTACTGCGGTTAGAGGTCAACTATATAACATGGTCAAGACAAAACAGGCGTCTTTGGGGTCATCTTGACGAACTTTATCTCATTAAGTATTCATTTTTATTTTTTTAAACTTTTCTATTCTAAATATTTTGTATATTTTATGAGATAGTTTTATTCGCACCTTATTTGATGATCTTTGATGCTACACTTCAAATCTTTCATTTATTGCAATCCAACTTTCACTTAAACTTTATCTGATTTCTTTAAAAATTTCTCTTTGATTTGGTTATATTACTATGAAACTCTAGAACTCCTCTCATGTGTCCTTTACATGGCTTTGAATTATATTTATTATATTACTTCACTTTATATCATTTCAATTTTGATATATTTTTACTTAACATTAAAACAATAATTTATTATTATTTGTGCTTATTTAATTTGTTAAATCATAGTAATTTCAAATGACATCAAATGGAGAAGAAGCTCATATTGTTGGGCTCATCTTAATGAGCACCATCCAATTAATATTTATTCATATATTATAAAACAATTTGTTTTACAGCTTTGTCTTGCTTATTAGTCATTTTATTTTATACATATTTTGATGATCAGGAATGTTACACATGATCTTGTTAATATAAAATAATGCAAATTTTATATACACTTTATTTTACCATTTCAAATAACCCATGTTGCTTTGAATTTATAACTATGAAACTTTATTTATCATCTTGTGTGGCATTTCTATAATTTTAATTTTGTTGCACCTTATTGTTTTGATTCGTCTTGTTTCTACCTTAATATTCTTTTTTTAAGGGTAAAATAATTTTTTTATTACTTAAATTTGTTTAGTTTGGAGATTTGTAAAAATTCTAAATAGTTTTGTACAAGATGAAAAAATGATGTTTGACTTGTCTCGAGGAACTTTGTTTAATTAAAAATTTATTTCGATATTTCTAAATGTTTTATTTTTCAAAACATTTACACACTTTATAAGAAATTTCAATTTGTGAACTATTTGACAATCAAAGGTTTGCAGTTTAACTCTTTATTATCAGTAATTTTTTTTTCCAATACTAATCTAATTTTTGCAATTTTTCCTTTGATATTGTTATATTACTTTTTAACAATAAATCAACACTCGTGCTGCCTTTACATCGCCTTGATTGAGTTATATTACATTGCTCTAGTTTATCTATCTTTGTATTTACTGTATGTTTACTTAATATTAATTTTTGTTATGATTTATAATTGTTTACTTTGGTAAATAATAGTAATTACAAATGATGTCTAATTATGAGGAAACAAATGTCATCGAGCTTATCTCAAGGAGCTCTATCAAATGAAACTTTCAATTTTATTTTTCAAATATTTTACTTCTAATGTTTTTGGTGTGATTTATGACATATTTTAATGAATACCCAACTTGATAGTCATAGATACTACACAAAAACTCTTCAATATCTTCGAATGTAGATTTTCTCACATTATTGATATCAATTCTTCAAACTCTTCTCATTGACATGGCTTTATTATTTTGTTCTAATTTAACTCATTTTAACATTAATAAATACTTTCTTAATACTAAAATAATAATTTATTACTATATGTGTCTATTATGTTGGTAATTTATAGTAATTCTAAGTGACATTTTTGGACTTATTTCAGAAAGCTTCATCCAATCACGTATTATTTTCTATATTTGAAAATGTTTTCTTTTACAAAGTCTTCGCACTCTTCATGAAGTATTTCATTTCATGTCTTATTTGATGATGAAGACTATCACCCTCGATCTTCATATTGTCTTGCAATGCAACATTCTTGTATAATTTAAATCATTTTTTCAAATGTTATTTCTTTGAATTTGTTATTTAACATTGTAACTCTACTTCTTATCTTTTATATCCTTTAAATTTCAATGATTTTGTTATATTATATTATTTCAATTAATTTTAATTTATCTCAAATATTTATTTACATAACATAAAAAAGTATTAATATTTATGCTTATTAATTTTCTAGTAGGACTAGTCTCATTAAGCCCTATTTAATAAAACAATTAATTCTTTATTTTTAAATGTTTTATTTTTCATTGTTTTGTCACATAATTTGATTACTACTTGACCTGATTATTGAGGATGTTACACTTGGTCTGTTAACTTTCTTACAATACAACACTCTGATGTAATTTATCTCATTTGTAAAACTTTTTTCTTTGATTTTATTTATTTCCATGTAATATAAATCTTTTAACATGTCACCTTTATACCACATTGAATTAATTTTATTGCATTCATTCAATTTATCTTATTGTAGTTTTGATATATATATTTAATTAATTTTAAAAAAATATTTTATAATTTATTTTTTTGCTTATTTACATTGGGAACTTATAGTAACTATTAATGAGGTCCTATTGATGAAAAATAACTACAGTAGAATAGTATACATAAGATCTATCAAATTAAATATTCATTTCAATATTTTTTTAAATTTTATTTTCTAAGCTTTTGATAATTAATAATAATTCATTGAAGCTCCTTGGTATCTTATGAAGCAACTTTCATATATCATTTATGTTATCTCTTCATTGTTTTTTTATTTTTTTAAATTATTAGGTAATTATAAATCTTCTCTTGTGTGAATTTTTATTACTTTTGTTTAGTAATATTACATTGCTTCAATTGATTTCATTCATCTTTAATATAATTTACTTAAAATAAAATTTAAAGTTTATTATTATTTTTTTATTTATTTTGGTAATTCATTGTAATTCTAAATATGGACTGACCAAGGCAAAGAAAACTTCATTAGCATTGTCTCAATGAGCTTTATCCAACAAAACATTAGTTTCAGTAATTTTAAAAGTCAAGGGTTTGGTCTGCTTTACAAGACTTCTTAATTTGTATCTTATTTTACTATTAAGGATGTTACATTTGACTGAGTCAGTGTATTGGAATGCAATATTCTTGTATAATTTATCTCTTTTCTATAAGTTATTCTCTTTGATTTTGAAATGTTATTATGTAACTCTAAATAATTTTTCGACAAACCTTAACATCGTTTCAATTTAATTCGCTTGCATTTGATCAATTTATCAAAATAAGCTTTAATATATACTTATTTAAAATTAAAACTATATTTTGTTAGCATTTTTACATATTTACTTTTGTAATTTACAATAAATTTGCATGAGTTTGACCAAGATGAAACGAAAGTTGTTCGCCTCACCTTCGATGAGTTCTATCAAGTAAAATGTTCAATTTTACATTTTTAAGTATTTTCTTTTTTGAGATTTTCGCACATTTTATGAAACATTGAGGCATTACCTAACTGGCAGCAAGGATTTTTTGCTCAAGTTTCTTAACTTTTTGGAATGTAAATTTTTTGTAAATCTCCTATTTCTTCAAAGTTTTTCTTAGATTTGGTTTTATTACTAGGTAACTCAAAATATTTTCTAATGTGACCATTACATTGTTTCACATTGGCTACATTAAATGATTCAATATATCTCATTTTGTCCTTAACATATATTCACTTAATACTAAATAATAATTTATTATTCTTTTTGGTTATTTACTTTTGTATTTTGTAGTAATTCTTAACCTAGAATGATCATGACAAAACAAATATCTTTAAACTCATCTCAATAAGAAATATCCAATTAAATATTAATTTCTATATTTTAAAATTTTTATTCTTTTATAGGTTTGGTAAGGTTTATGAGATATTTTAATTTTTTCCTATGTTAATGATAAATGAAGCAAGACTTGATCAGTTTAGTATCTCAAAATGCAACTTTTCTATACAAATTATGTGATTTTCTTAAATTATTGTCCTTGATTTGATTAAATTTAAATCTCAACTCTTGTAGCATTTACATCACTCTAATTTAGTCATATTACATCAATTCAATTAACAAACTTATACTTCAAAAAAATTTTACTTAATATTAAAATAAAAAATTTATTATTACTTATGTTTATTACTTTGGAAATTTTGAGTAATCTGAAATGAGGTATACTCAAAAAGAAACAATTATTGATGGACTCTCTTTAGTGAGCTTTATTGATTAAATATTTAGTTTTTATATTTTTAAATATTTATTTTTATGATTTCAACAAGTTTTAGGATTTGATTGGTACTTAATTTAATGATCGATAATATTGAACACAATCTCCCCAATATCTTGGAATACAATTTTCTCGTAAAATTTTTCATTTCTTTAAATGTTTTGCAATTATTTTATTATTTATCATGTAACTTAAAGTCTTTTCTTGTGACATTCACATCATTTTTATTTTGTTTTATTACATTTATTTAATTTATCTTATTTAAGGTTTAATATACACCTTTTTATTTTTAAATAAAATAATATACTATTATTTCATTTTATTTACTTTGGCAATTCATAGTAAATGTAAATGTTGAGTGCTCTAGATGTGATAAATGTCATTTGGCCCTCCTTAATGAGCTCCATCAAATTAATTATTTTTTTAATCATAAATATTTTATTTTCTTACATTTGGATGTGCATTATGAAGCATCTATATTTGTACCTTATTTTTTAATCATGAATGTCACACTTCATCTCTTTAGAATATTGGAATGCAACATTCATGTATATTTTGTCTCATTATTTCAAATTTTGCATTTTCATTTTGTTAAGTCACTATGCAACTCTAAATTTCTTATTATGTTACCAAAACCTTACTTTGATTTGGTTATATTACAATGCTTCAATTTATCTAATTTTTAGTATTAATAAATGTTTATTAGATATTTAAATAATATATTATTATTATTTTTGTTATTTACTTTGGCAACACATTTGACTTGTGTCAATGAGTCACATCCAATTAGATATTCTTCACTATATTTTTAGATGTATTATTTACTTTAGTTTTGGCATGATTTCAGACGTATTTCAACTCAGGCTTTATCTAGCAATAAAAAAATGTTACCCTCGATATATTTAGTCTATTGGAACACGCCATACCAATATATTTTTTTATTTATTTAAATTTTTCCTTAAAATTTAAAACTAATTTATAATCATTTATGATCATTTGCATTGGTAATTCACTATAATTTTAAATCACTCCTATTCTAGTTAAAACAAACATCATCAGACTCATCTCAACAAGTTCTATAAATTTAAATATTTATTTTTAGAATTTAAGATTTTTTTATTTTTAGAATTTTGGCATGTCTTACATGATTTTATGTCTCATACCTAGTTTTATAGTCGAGAATGTTCCACTTGATAAGCTTAATATTTTATTATAGGATTACACATAAATTTTTTCTAATTTCTATGGCTTGTTGTCTTTGATTTCGTTACTATGCTATGTTACTTTACGTTTCCCATCATGTGAGCTTTACAATGGCTTACTATTTATATTAAACTACTTTAATTTATCTTATTTTAGCTATAATATCTATTTACTAAATATTTTATTAAAATAATTTTTTATTTTTTGTGGTTATTTTGATAATTCACAATAACTACAAACGAGGAATTATTGAGTTGTGTCAACTATAACTAGCCTTTAATCAACAAGCTCCATCAAATTAAATATTATTTTTTATATTTAAATGTTTTATTTTGTGTGGTTTTTGTAACCTTTGCAAAGCTTTCAATTTCTAATTGATTTTATGACAAAGGATGGCGCACACAATCAACTTAATATCTTATAATGCAACATTCCTTTACATTATATCATATTTCTTCAAATGTTTCATTTTGAATTATTGATATTGTTATGGAACACTAAATCTCTTCTTGTTTGACCTTTAGATTGCTTCGATTTGCTTATATTACATAGATTAAATTAATCTCATTTTCAATTAAATATACATTTACTTAATAATTAAATGACACTTTTTTAATAGTTTTCATTGTTTACTTTTGTATTTCATACTAAATGAAAATGAATCTGATCGTGATGAAAAAACTTTGTTAGATTCGAGTCAAGGAGATCTATCCATTTGGGTATTCATTTCTATGTCTTCAAATTATTTTATTTATAAAGTTTAGATATGTTTTATGAGATATTTTAAATCATAGAAGTGTCCTTCACATCAGTTTGATTTTTTTATAATAGATTTTTAAAATATATTTTATTATAGCTTGGAATTATATTTACTTAAAATTAAAAATAATATTTTTTTTATTTATTCTTTTTTAATTTGGAAATTCATAGTAATTCCAAACGCAATCTAGTTGAAATAAGGCAAACGTAATTAGACTTAGCACAATGAGTAATATTATATTAAATGATTATTTTAATATTTTTAAATATGTTCTTCTCTATGGTTTTTGCATGCCATTGGAGACATATACTCATACCTCATTTAATAACTGAGGTTGTTACACTCAATATCTTTAGTAACTTATAATGAATCTTCCTTGTATACTTTCTCTTATTTATTCAATTTATCTTATTTCTAATAAATGTTTGCTTAATAATTCCAAATAAATTTTAATCAAGGCAAAAAAATATTGTTTGACTTGTCTTGACAACTTCTATTTCTTTCAATATTTACTTGAATAGTCTTAAATCTTTTATTTTCAAGTGCTTTTGCAGTGCAACTTTTCTTTATAATTTATCTCATTTCTTCAAATTTTTTCTTTGATTTAGTTATATTAATATCAAACTCTATGTTTTTTCTTATTTCACCATTACATCACTTTGATTTGGCTGTATTATATTTCTTTAATTTATTTTATTTAGCTTTAATTCATATTTACTTAATATTTAAATAATATTTTAGTATAATTTCTTTTAATTTTTTTGTGTTAATTCAAAGTAATTACAGATGAGGTATAACTGATGCAAAACTAAATGTGCATAATTAAATTAGATATTACTTTTTTTATTTTTCTTAATTATATTTGTTTATAGTATCCTAAACTCAAAAAAGATATTACAATTTGTTTTTAATTTTATGATTAAAGATGCTACATTGATCTCCTTCATATCATGGAATGCAATTTTCTTATAACTTTTATCTGAATTCTTCAAGTTTTTTTATTTTTATTCTATTGTGTTACTATGTAATTTTGAATCTGCACTTGTGTGACTTCTTTTATCATTTTTATTTAGTCATCTTAAATTGCCTCATTTTATGTCATTTATTCTTTATTATATATTTACCTAATATTAAAGATTTCAATTTGTTTATTGATATCTATTTGCTATAATAATTCAAAATATTTCAAAGTAGGTTCGATGTAGATGAAATAATTTCTGTTAGACTTAACTTATGGAGATCTTTTAAATTTAAACATTCATATTTATACTTTAAAATATTTTATATTCTAAGTATTTTACATAGTTTATGAAATATTTTATTTCATATATTATTTAATGATCAAGAATGTCACACTTCAACTCCTTTGTATAGTGGAATGCAACTTTCACATATAGTTTATCTAATATTTTAAAGATTTTTGGTGATATTTCTTTGTATTTCTTTGTTTCACATTGCTTTTATCTTATAGTAATACGTTTCTTCAATTTACCTCATTCAATCTTTAAACAATATTTACATACAATTAAAAGAATAATTTATTATTATTAATTCTCATTTGTTGAGATAATTCTTGGTTATTACAAAAGATGTCCATTTCAGATGAAACAAAATTCATTGGATTTCTCTTGGTGAGCTCTACTCAATTAAATACTTATTATTATATTTTTTAAAATATTTCATTTATTAAAGCTTTTGTTTTCTTAATAAGACTTTTTTATTTGATATGATTTTTTTATCATGGATGTTACACTTGATCTCCTAAGTAATTAGAATGCAACTTTTTGAAAAGTGTTCTTATTTGTTGAATTTATTTTCTTTCACTTTGTTATATAATATCATTTCAATTTAGTCTATGTTAACTTTAATATATATTTGTTTAGTAATAAAACAATAATTCACCATTATTAAGTTTTATTTTATTTTGTAATTAAATGTAATTCCAAAAGTAATATGAAATTATAGTTCTCCCATGTGACCTCTGCATTACTTTCATTTGGTTGTATGACATTTCTTCGTTATATCTTTTTCTTAGTTTAGCATTTATATTTTTATTATTAAAATTTTTTTTTCATCATTAGTTATGCTTATTTATTTTTTATAATTAACATTTATTTCAAATGAGTCACATCGAGATGAAATAAGCACCGATAGACTTTTCTTGATGAGCACTATTCTTGAATTTATGCATGATTTATGAGACATTTTTATTCATATATAATTTGTCGATTGAGGATGTTACACTTAATATCCTTTGTATCCTTTAATGCAACTTCTATTTATCAGATTGATTAAAAGTTTTTTCTTTGATTTAGTCAAAGTACTTATTGCAATTTATCTCATTTGTACATTAATATATATTTGCAAAACGTTAAAATTATAATTTATTATTATTTATGCTTATTTATTTTACTAATTTGCAATAACTCCAAATGAGTTATAATGGAGATGAAGCAAAAATTGCTCACTTATCATGATATGCCATGTCTAATTATGTATTTGTTTTTATATTTCAAAATTTTTTATTGTCTAATACATTGGGGTGCTTTTTGAGATGCTTTGATTTGTGACAATTTAATGATAGCAAATGTAACACTCAATCTACAAAATATGATGTAATCAAACCTTCCATTAAAATTTATCTATTTTCATCAAATTTTTCAATTTTATTTGGATATATTGCTCTTGAACTTTAATTATCCTCTTCTGTAATCTTTACTTAATTTTAATTTAGTTTCATTATAAAGCTTTAATTCAATTAATTTTAGCTTTATTCTATATTTACTTAATGTTTCAATGATTATTTAATATTATTTTTTGTTTAGTTAATTTGGTAATCATAGTAATTCAAAACGAGGTATGACATACAAGAAGTAAGTGTTAGTAATTGGTAAAAACAAGCTCTCTTTAATTAAATATTTATTTTTATGTTAATAAATATTTTATTTTCTAAGACTTTTAGGAGTGTTATAAAATTTTGCAATCACCCGTATATCACAATTGAGGATATTACACTCAATCTCCTTAGTATTTTGTAATAAACATTTTCCAATGCAAATTTCTCATTTCTCCAAAACTTTTTTAATTTTTTTATATTATTGTTTTACTCTAAATATTCTCATATGTGACCATTACCTTTCTTTGATTACTTTATATCACAATTATTTAATTTAGCGTAGTTTAGCTTTAATAGATATTTTCTTAATAATAAATAATATTTTTTATTCATGCTTTTTTACATTTAAAATTCATAGTAATTCATAACAAGATCCCATTGAGATGGGGAAAATATCACGAGACCTAACTCAATAAGCTTTATCTAATTAAACATTTTGTTTCACATTTTAAAATAGTTTTTACTTTAATTCAATTTTATTATTATGCAACTCAATATCCATTCGTTTGTGACCTTTCCATCTCCTTGACTTGGTTATATTACTTTTGTTAAATTTATCTTATTTTAGCTTTAAAATACATTTATTTAATAATAGAGTGATAGTTTATTATTATTTATGCTTTTTTATTTTAGTAATTTTTAGTCATTAAATACAAGGTCTAATTGAAATGAAACAAACATTATTTCACTTGCCACAAAAAGCTTTATTAACTTAAATAATCAATTTTTGTTTTTTTAAATATCTCTTTTATTTTTTATGATTTTTTATGGATTGCTATACATTTTTTTTGTAACATATTTGATAATCATGGATGAGTTTCTTGACCTTCTTAATATCTTTGAATGCAACAATCTAGTATAGTTTATATAATTCTACTTATGTGACTTTTACTTCGCTTTGATTTAGTAGTATAAGATATCTTTAGGTTATATCTCTCTCAACTTTAATATTTTTTGTTTGATATAAAAAAGTAATTTATTAATTTTTAAGTTTAGTTTCTTTAGTAATTAATAGTTATTCTAAATGTGGATTAATCGAGATAAAAAAATGTGGTTGGGGTCGTCTAAATGAGCTCAAATCAATTTATATGTCATTATTATATTTTTAATTATTTAATTTTTTAAGATTTTTGTATAATTTATCAGATATTTTGATTCATATTTGATTTGACCAATGAGCATATTACAGTCAATATTTTTATTATATTGTAATTTAACATTCTTGTAAACTTTATAACATTATTACAAATTACTTTCTTTGATTTGGTTATATTATGTTGCATCAGTTTGTCTCATTTCTTCTTTAATGTATATATACTCAAATTAAGAAAGATAATTTATTAATATTAATTCCTATTTAATTTGTTTATTTAGAGTAATTTTAAATGAGGATCAGTGGAGACAAAGAATTTCATATGACAAGTCTCAAAGAGCTCTACACAGTCATATATTCCTTTTTATATTTTTATATGTTTTATTTTCTAAGTTTTTTGGATGGTTTACAAGAAATTAGATTCGTACCAAATTTAACTATCATGAATGTTATAAACAATTGCCTTAGAGTATTTGATTGCAAATTTCCCATGTAATTAACCTCATATTTTAAATGTTTTGCTTAGATTTTATTATATCATTACGAAACTATGACTTTCCACTCATTTATTTTACAACACTTTTATTTAGTATCCTAGCATTTATAATTACTTTCCTTCGTAATTCATAATAATTGCAAACTATATTTGATGGAAAAAAACAAACTTCATTCGACAACTCTAATGAGCTTTGTTAAGTAAAAATAATTTTTTTTTTAATTTTCAATATTTTATTTTTTAGTTTTTTTGCATGCTTTATGAGATATTCCAATCATATCTATTTTGATGATTAAAAATATTACACTAGATTTATTTAGCATCATACAATGCAACTTTCTTGTATTGTTAATCATATTCCTCTAAAGTTTATCCTTCAGTTTGGGTAAACTATAATGAAATTATAATTCTCTCACAATGTGACCTTTACATTGCATTGACTTGGTTATATTATATTTCTTCAATTTATCTCATTTCAACCATGATATATTTTTAATTAATATTAAAATTAAAAAGTTCTTTTTTTATACTTATTTTCTTTTTGTAAATTGTTGTAATTCAAAATGAGGTTAGGTGGAGAACAAACAAATGTCATTATAGTCGTCTTGAGGAGCTCTATTAACTAAATATTGATTTTTATGTTTTCTTTTTAATTTTTTTCTTTGATTTCAATGCATTACAATAAAACTCTAATTGTCCACTTGTTTGACCTTCATATAACTTTGATTTATTTTCATTACATTGCTTCAATTTATCTCATTTTAGCTTTAATCTTTAATATCAAATTAATAATTTTCCATTATTTTTAATTTAGGAAAGATCAAGTGAAAAAAATGTCAATCAAATAATCTCATTAACCTTTATTCAATTAAAAATTAATTTATATATATTAATTATTTTATTTCCTAAAATCTTGACACAGCTTATAAGAAAACTTTTTTGCACCTAATAGTAGATCAATTGAATAACAATTAATCTCCTTAGTTTCTTAGAAAAAAACATTCTCATATAATTTAACACATTTCTTCAAATGGTTTTCTTTGATTTAATGATATAATTTTGAATCTCAAATTCATTTTTTTGTGATCCTTATAATGCATTGATTTGCTTCTATTATAATACATACTTTTATGTCATTTAAGTTTTAATATATATTTACTTTGTATCTAAATAATAATTTTTTATTTATGCTTTTTGACTTTATTAGTTAATAGTAAGTCTAAATGAAGTTTGTACCCAATGAAACAAACGTCATTAAACTCACCTTGATAAATTTTAAAGAATTAGATATTAATTTTATATTTTTTTTAAATATTTTATTTAAATTATTTAATCATGTTTTATGAGACATTTTGATTAGTGCACGCTTTGATGTTAGAGGATGCACATTTGATCTTCCATGTACCATGGAATATAACTTTCTTGCATGATTTATCATTTCTTTAAGTTTTGATCTCTTTCTCAGACTTTCTTAAATGTATCTCATTTTAGATTTAATATATATATATATATTTTTTTTAATATTAAAATAATAATTTTTAACTTTTATGCTTGTTTACTTTATTAATTCATACTATTTACAAAAGAGGAGCTACAAAGTTAAAACAAATATAGGAGGTCACATCTTAAAGGCCACTATTAAATAAAATATTCATTTTTTTATATTCTTCAGTATATTTTTACGTTTTTTTCCTAATTTATTGAACCTTTTGATTGCTTTCGGATTTGACAATCGAGAATATCATACACTATCTTCTTAGTATCTTGGAAATCAATGATCTCATACAAGTTATCATGCTTCTCATAAGTTTTACTCGCATTTGTTTAAGTTGGCTTTTTTCAATTTATCTTATTTAAATATTATTATATATATTTACTTAATATTAAATTTATATATTTTATTATTTAGGCTTATTAGCATGTGTAATTTAAAGTAATTCAAAATGATGTTCGTAGGAGACAACCAAACATCATTGAACTGTTCTCGGTGAGCCGTATCACATGATATATTTATTTTTTATATTTTTAAAAATTTAATTTTCTAGATTTCCTTCTCACATTATGATGCATTATGATTAACATCTTCTTTATGATTGATAACACTACACTTGATGTCCTAAATATCATTGAATATAACTTTTCTACATAAATTATTTAATTTAATAGATTTCTTTATTTTTCTTTCAACATACTTATGAATCACTAATTCTCTTCTCATATCACCATCACTTTTCCTTGATTTAGTTATACTGCATTGGTTAACTCATTTTAGCTTTAATAAATATTCTCTTAATACTTAATAATTATTTATTTAATTTCATCATTAAATTATTTATTAATATGTTGTAATTTCAAATGAGGTTTAATAGAAATAAAGAAAATATTTTTGGATTCACCTCGATGTGTCATATCTAATTAAATATTTATTTTTTATTTTTAAATGTTTTATTTTCTAGTGATTTGGTAAATTTTATGAGACATTTCAATTCTCACCAAATTTGAAGAACAAAGGTGTTATGCTGGATTTTTTTAATATATTAGAATAAAATTTCCCATACAATATTTCTAATTTCTTTAGATTTTTTCTTTTATTTTCGTAATTGCTATGTAATACAAAATTTTGTCTCATGTGAGCTTAACCTCTCTTTGTTTTCATTATATTTAATTGGATATATCTCCTTAAAAATAGACTAATAACATTTATTTTATTTGGATCAAACCTCACAAAGAACTACTACAAAGTATCAAATTAAATAAGTATAAATAATTAAAAAATATTATTATAATATAAAGTGTATATATATATGTATAGCTTAAATGAAATAAATAAAGGCAATGAATTTTAACCAAAACAAAGTAATGTAATGGTCATGTGTAGTATGATTTAAATTTACATAATAATATAACTAATTAAAAGGAAAAAAATTAAAACAAAAGTTAAATCAAATAGAATAATTGTATTCAAAGATGCAAAGAAGATAGAGCATTTTCAATCATCAAATCAAGTATGAATCTAGATAGCTTGTAAAGTCTACCATAGCTTAACAGAATAAAGTATTTAAAAAATTTAAAAAATATATTTAATTGAATAGAGCTTGTCAAGATAAGTCCAATGATGTTTGTTTGGTCTTGATCAAGCCTTATTTGGAATTATTTTGAATAACAAAGGTAGGCACAAATAATAACAAATCATTATTTTAATTTTAAGTAAATTTATTTCAAAAATGAACTGAGATAAATTAAAGAATGTAATACAATAAAAGCAATGATAGGTAAGGCTACCATGAGAGAAGAATTAGAGTTACATAATAACATAACAAAATCAAATAAAAACATTTAAGAAATGACATCAAAGTTTTGAGAAAGTTACATCGACATATACTAAGGAGAGCAACTGTAAAATCCTTGATTATTAGAGAGGTTACAAATCTAAATAACTCCTTAAGTGAACAATAAACACTATAAAAAAATAAAAACTAAATATTTGAATAGATATAGCTCGTTAAATAGAGTCTAATAATGATTATTTCTTCTCTATCATTCCTCATTTGGAAATTTAGTGAATTATGAAAGGAAATTACCTTAAATAATAACAAATTATTACTTATTTATTAATTAAATATTTATTTTAAGTTTAAATTAAATAAAATAAATTAATCTACTATAAATAAAATAAAATAATATATTATTCAAACAAGATGTGATTTATAGTCATGCATTTGTATAGCAAAATCAAAGAAAAACTTTTCAAAAAATAGATCAATTATAAAGGAAAGTTTTATTACAAGAAATTAAGGAGATGGAGAGCAACATCTTTAATCATAAAAAAGCAACAAATAAAAAATTCCTTTCAACAAATACAAAAATACAACAAAATAAATAGTTTACAATTATTAAAATGAACATTAAGTGAGTAGAGCTCATTGAGATCACTTCAACAAATTTTGTTTCTATACATCAGACCACGATTAGAGTTTTTATAAATTACTAAAATAAATAATTAAAAAAATAAAAAAATATTATTTTATTATTACGCTAATTTATATTAGAGTTGAAAAAGTGGAATTGAGAGCAATATAATCAATGAAAATAAAGCAATGTCAGGGTTAATGAAACATGAGACTTAGTGTTACATAACAATATATCCAAATCAAAAATAAAACTTTCAAGAAATACAGCAAATTTTTTTAGTAAGTTCCATATCAAGAAAGTAAAGTGATTGAGTTAAATAACCATGATAGTCAAAACATCAAGTGTAACATCCTCTTCTTTTAGGTCTTGTAGGAATTCAAATTCCTAATAATATGCATAAAAAATCCAACAAAATAAAATATTTTCAAATATAAAGAAATTTTTAATTTAGGAGAGCTTATTAAGACTTATCCAACATTTATTTTAACTTTATTGTATATAATTTAAATTTCTACAAATTGACAAAGAAAATAAGAAAAATTGAAAAATAATTATTATTTTAATATTAAGTAAGCATATACTAATGCTAAAAAAATAAATTGAAGTAATGTAATTAATAAATTGATAACAATATAGAGGTCACACGACAAGAGTTTTTTAACTTAGTAATATAACAAAATTAAAATGATCAATTTGATGAAATTAGACTATTTCTACTAGAAAATTACATTCCATGATAATGGTGAGATTGAGCCTTGACTCCTTGATCATCAATCCGACATGAATCAAAATGTATCGTGTTAAAACCACTAAAAATAAAATATTTAAAGTTATGAAATGAATTTTTAATTTGATATGGCCTATTAAGATGAGTCCAACAATATTTGTTTCATATCAATTGAACCTTATTTAAAATTACTATTTTAACTTTTAAAGTAAAAAAAATAGGAAAAAATACATTATTATTTTAATATGAACTAGATAAATATATTAAATCTATAAACATATAAGTTAAAGCAATGAAATATAATCAAATAAAATTAATGTAAATGTGAAATTGGAGGAGAATTAAAGTATTAGAATTTTATTTAATGAAATAAGATAAATTATAAGAGAAAGCACATTTTAAGAGACTTAGTAGATCAAGTGTAACATTCTCGATTATCAAATTAGGAGTGAATAAAAAACTCTCATAATGCATACGAAAACAATAGAAAATAAAAAATTACAAAATTGTAAGAATGCTTTTTTAAAAGATAGAAGACATCGAGATGGTTCTGATGACATTTGTTCCTATTTGATCCAAGCAGCTTTTGAATTATAACATATTTTGCAATATTGAAAAACACAAATAAAAAAGACTATTAATTTTAAATATGTTAAATATATTAAAATTGAAATGTGAATCATTGAAGAAGTGAATGTAACAACACCAAAGTAATGAAACTGTCACTTGATTGGAGATTTGTAGTTACATAGTGAAATAAACAAATAAAAATTAAAAGTTCTAAGAAATAAGATGAATTGTTTGGGATAGTTACATTCCAAGGTATCAAGGAGATTGAGAGTAACATTTATTATTGTCAAATGTGGAATTAATTAAAATTTCTCGTTAATCATGAAAAAACTATAGAAAATAAATTAATTATAAAATATGGTATTCAAGTTTTAATTGCTTTAAGCTCATATAATTTGTCCAATGACTTTATCCTAATCAGCTCATGTTTGAAGTTGTTTTGAATTATAATGCCAAATATAAAAAAATAATAATAAATTTTTATTTTAACATTAAATAAAAATACAATAAAACAAAAATACAATAATGAGAAACAGTGTAATACAAAAAAATCAACGTAATATAAAGTTTACATAATGGGAGAATTATAATTACATAGTATTATATCTATTTCAAATAAAAAATTGAAGAAAAAGAGATAAATTATATTGGAATGTTGTACTTATATGAGGATAAAGAAATAGAGTGTAACTTCCTCTATGATCAAATTAGGTACAAAATGAAATGTGTTGTAATATATGCAAAAGTTGTAGAAAATAAAATATTTACAATTTTAGAAATAAATCTTTAATTGGATAAAGCTTATTTGGATGAGTGTAGTGACATTTGTATGGTCAAGACCAAAGATCATTTGGAATTATTATAAATTAACAAATAAATACTCTAAAAAATAATGATTTTTATAATAATAAAGAAACAGATGATAGAGATAAAGTGAGATAAATTAGTGCAATTTAATATGACCAAATCAAAAAGATGGAAAGGTCACATGAGAGGAGAATTATAGCTTCAGAGTAATATAGTCAAATCAAAGTGAACTAGCCATAGAAATGAGATAAATTATATAAGATTTTAAGGAGTTCAGGTGTAACATCCATAATAATGAAATTAGTTACTAGTTGAAATGTTTCATAATGAACTCCATAGATAATCAAAAAAATATTTAAAAATATAAAACTCAACATTAGTTGTGGTACAACTCATAAAGATTAGCCTAATGACATTTACTTTGTCTTAATCTAACCTCTTTAAAATATATGTGATTTTTCGAATTAAAAAACATAAATGATAATAATTATTATTTTAATATTAAGTAACATATATTAAAGTTAAAATGACATAAAGTGAAGCAATATCATATAATAAAATCAAAGTGATTTAAAGATCACACAAAATATAAATCAGAGTTTCATAACAATATGACAAAGTTTAAGAAAACAATTTCAGGAAATGAAATAAAATTGTTGTGGAGCTTGTATTCTACGATACTAAGAAGGTAGAGTATAACGTTTTCAATAATTAAATTAAGTAAGAAAATATCATCCCAAAAATAGTGGCAAACTCTTAAAAAGTAAAATATTTAAAAAATATAGTAACAAACATTTAATTTGATAGGACTAGTCAAGATGAGTCCAATAATGCTTATTTCTTCTCGATCAAACCATATTTAGAATTACTATGAATTAAAAAAATTAAAGAATAATTAATAATGTTAAGATATTATTTTAAATATTAACAAAATATATAATAAATTTAATTAAGATGAATTAAGGAAACATCGACATCATCAATTTAAAATAAAGTGAAGATCACACAAGAATAGAATTAGAGCTTTAAAGTAAAATAACCAAATAAAGGAAAAATTAGTAAAAACTAAATAAATTGTATAAAAACTTTACATTCCTAGATAATAAGGATATTGGGTATAACAGTATCATTGGTCAAATAAGGTATGAATAAACATTTCTTACAAAGTATTATAAGACTATAAAAAAGAAATTGTTTAAAAAAATTTGTTTTAAATTAAATAGGGCTCGTCAAGATGAGTTAATGATGTTAGTTTCACCTCGACTAGTTCTTATTTAGAATACTACAAATATAATATTGAAAATACATAAAAATATTCATATTATAATATTAACTAAATAGATATTAAAGTGAAAATGAGATAAATTTAATCAATAAACTATAACCAAATCAAAGCACTGTAAAGCTCACGATAGAGGACATTTATAATTTCATAGCAAATAACCAAATCAAAATGAGAACTTTGTAGAATGGAGATAAATTTTACGACAAAGTTGCATTACTTGTCAGAAGGATTTCAAGTCTAGCATTGTTGTTATCAAATTAGTGTTGAAACGAAATATCTAATAGTGCCACAAAAATATTTTTTTTTAAATATAAAAAATATTTAATTTGATAGAGCTTGTCGATACGAGTCTAACGACATTATTTCCTCATACGAGGACCTCGTTTGAAATTTGTAAGAATTATCAAATTAAATATTCACAAAAATAATAAATTACTATTTTTAAATTAACTAAAAATTTTTTAAAGCTGAAGTGATAAAAATTGAAGCAATGTTTTTTTTCAAGTAAAATTGATAAAAGATCATGCAGGGGAGGTTTATAATTTCTTCGTAATATTATCAAATCTATGCAAAATTTTTGAAGAAATGAAAAACATTTTATGGTAAAGTAGCATTGCATGACACTATCAAGTTTAAGGTAATATTTTCTAACGTAAACTCTTATAAAAATCATAATTTCTCATAAATGTTAGAAAGATCATACAAAGTAAAATATTTCAAAACCATGAAATGAACATTTTGTTAGACTAACCAAGATAAGTCAAATAAACTTATTTTAAAGAAATTTCATTAGATTTTTAATAACATAGTGATGTGGCAAAATAAAGATAAATAATTTATAAAAAATAAAGAAATACTATTGGAAAAGGTTTTTTTCCCACGAAATTAATTAAATAGAGTGTAGAAGCCATCATTATCAAATTAGGTATGAATAAATGTATCTCTTAGACTATGTATAAAACATAAAAAATATCTTTAAAAATACAAATAAATATATAATTATGTAGAACTCATTAGGGTGAACCTAACATTTGTTTCATCTCGAATTAACCTTGTTAGGAATTTTTTGAATTATCTAATCAAAATAATGTAATGATCACATGGAGGGATAATTAAAGCTTCATAGTAATATAAACAACCAATGTTAAAAAATTTGAAAAAATGAGAGAAATTATATGGAAGCTTACTTTCTAAGTGAATGTAATATTATAGATCATCAGATCTAAAATATATCAAAATGGCTTGTAAAGTATGCAAAATCTCTTTTAAAATATTTAAAAATAGAAAAAATGAATATTTAGTTGAGTAGATCAAATAGAGATGAGTCCAATTAAAAAGAATATGAAGGTCACATAAGAAATGATTTAGAGTTATTTCGTAAAATAACCATAAAAAACTTATTTAAATATTTTGTTAGATAATGCTCTTCGAGATTTATCCAATAAAGTAAATTAGTTTGACAACATCAAAGTGATTAAATGGTTACAAAGAAGAGATTTATATTTTCTAAATAATTAATCGAGTAAACAAATTCAAACAATATTATAAATCATATGGAATCTTTATTTCAAATGATCGAGTGTAACTTCTTTAAATAGTAAATAAGGTTTGATTCAAAATCTCTTCATAATGTTTGCAAAAGCAATAAACATGTATTTAAAAATATTAAAAAGAATATTCAATGGGATAAAGCTCGTCAAAACAAATCCAACAATATTAGTTTTGATCAATCGAATCTTGATCATAATTTTTGTAAATCACCAAAATAAAAATAAAAATAATAAAAAATTATTTTAACATTAAATAGACATGCAATAAAATTGTAGCGAGATAATTTCAAGTTTTTTAATGTAAACAATCAAAATGATATAATTGTCACACGAGAGTGGAAACTTAAATAATGAAATCAAACTGAAAAAATTGAAGAAAAGAGAAAAATAATGTGGGAAATTTACATTCCAAAATATTTAGGAGATCAACTGGTACATCATCAATAATAAAATTAGGAAGGAATCGAAATGCCTCATAAAGCATGTTAAAGCTAGAAAATAAAATATTGCAAAATACAAAAAGAGAAAAATTAGGCAAGATTGTCTAGCAACATTTGTTTCATCTCGATTAGACTTGATTTGGAATTATTATGAATTTCTAAATTAAATAATGATAAATAGTAGTAATTTATTAATTTAATATTAAGTAAATATATATTAAATATGAGATAAGATAAATTAAGCTAAGATACTTTAAACAAATCAAAGTGTTGTAAATATCACATCAGAGGACTTATACATGTACATTGTAATATTATCAAATCAAAAGAAATTATTTAGAGAACTTATAAATTACATGGGAATGTTACATTCTAAGACATTAAGAAGATTTAGTGCTATTTTCTCGATTATCAAATAAGATATGATCACAATGTCTTGAAAAGTATGAAAAATGTTTGGAAAAAATTCATATATATTGAAAATAATATTTAATTAGATAGAGCTCATTGAGACGAATGGCATTTGTTTTATCTTGATTGGTCCTCATTTTAAATTATTATAATTTTAGATAAAAAATTATGGTGATCTAATATCATAAAATTAGAAGTGAAGTAAAACTCTAATGAGATGAGAATAAGAGTTCCATAGTGATAAAACAAAATCAAAACAAAAAACTTCAATAAATATGATAAATCATATGTCAAATTTGCATTCGTTGATACTATGTACATCGAGTACCATAAAAAGTTTGATAAGAATAGTAAAATACTTTTGCCTTGGAATACAAATTTCTTGTATAATGTTTGTTATTTCTTTAAATATTTAGTTTTGGTTTAGTTATATTAATACATAACTATAAATCTTTTATCATGTAACCTTTAGATGACTCTTATTTAGTCATATTACATTACTTCATTTTAAATTATTCAAGCTTTGATATATATTTTCTTAGTATTAAAATTATATTTTATTACTTTTTTCATATTAACATCATAATTTTATGTATTTTCAAATGAGGTCTAACAGAGATGACAAAAATTTCATTGCACTAAACTCGATGATCATAATCCTATTAAATGATTATTATGTGAATTTTTAATATTTTTACTTTGTAGACTATTGTACATTTTATTTGATATTTTGATTCATACATGACTTGACCATCGAGGATGCTACACTCGATCTCTTTAGTATTTTGGATTGCAAATTTCTCATACAACTTGTAACATTTCTTGAAATGTTCTATTTATATTTGGTTATGTTATTACGAAAACATAATACCCCTTTTATGTGCCTTTCATATCACTTTTTTTTGGCTATATTACATTGTTCTATTTTATCATTTCTCAAAATTAATATATTTTTAGTTAATATCAAAATAAATAATATTGGACTCATTTCAATGAGTAAATTTTTATTTCATTTTTTTAAAAGTTCTCTAAGGTTTTAGAATGCTTTCAAAGACATTAGAAATGATCTGATTAGTATCTTATAATTTTACTTTCTTGTAAAATGTATCTCATTTTCTTGAAGTTTTTAATTTTGTTTGGTTATATATCATGTTACACTAAATCTTCTCTTATGTGACCTACACATCACTTCGATTTGGTTATACTAGATTGCTTCAATTTTTATATTTTTTGTTTTAAAAGATATTTTTTAAATATTAAAATAATATATTATTATTTTTTCTTATTTAATTTTTTTAATTATTTGTAATGAGGTCCTTTTAAGACAAAACAAACTTTGTTAGACTTATCTTGGTGCACAATACAGAACATTTTGATTCGTGCATAATTTGACCTTTGACAACGTTATACTTATTCTCCTTGGTATCATGGAATGAAACTTTCCTTTGTAATTTATCTAATTTTTTGCATTAGTTTACTTTAATTTGCATATATTATTACAAATCCCTACTTCTCTTTTCATTTGTCCTTAACATCACCTTTATTTGGCTACATGAAAATTTTTTTATTTATATCATTTTATATTTATTACATGTTTACTTAATAATTTAAATAAAAATCCATAATAATTTATGTTTATTTAATCTTTTAATTCATTGAAATTCCAAAAGACATTTGACGGATGACAAATATAAGACATTAGAGTCACCTCAATGAACTTTAGGAAATAAAATATTCTTTTTTATGCCTTTAAATATTAATTTTTATTGACTTAATAAGCTTAGTAAGTTATTTTGTTTTGTAAGTAATTTCACGATCAAGTATGTTACACTTGATCATCTTAGTATTTTGAATTACAACTTTCTCATATTATTTATCTCATTCATTTAAATTTTTTATTTATTTGGTTATGTTATAATGAAACTCTATTATTCCTACAGTGTGAGATTTAAATTATTTTAATTTTTTTTTATTACATTGCTTCAGTTTATCTTATTTAAGTTTTATTATATTTTAACTTAATATTAAAATAAAAACTTACAATTGATCTCATTTGTACTAGGGAATGCAACATGCTAAATCAATTAATCTTATTTCAAAAACATTTTAGCATGATCAGGTTATATATTATCTTACACTAAATCTCCATGCATGCAAGGGTTTGTGTGTGGAGAATGTGATTTGATAGAAGATGTGGAGAGGAATGTAGCTAGTGGGGAGGAGACTAATGAAACATCTCAAAAAAACCAAGAACCTCGACATCCAAGCACTCAGTAGGATGAGGATGATGGAGCAAGGAAAGGGCTTGGCCCTTAGATGCTAGTGTAATCAAGAAGAAGGTTTGTTATCATGCTTGTGCAAGGAAGATTTCAAAATCATACAGCTACTCCCAACATTTAGGGGCACCCAAGGGGGTGGTTAACAATGGTGGAGAAGGCATGTACCCAGGTAGGCATAGAAGTGTCTCTGTTGCAAGGGGAAGGGAACCTTTCAGGCATGTATGGACCCTGAAGAATACATTGTGGAAAGAAGCTACAAAGTAGGTGACACAATCTACTAAAGGAGGATAGCTTGGGAAGAGGTAAAAAAGAAAAGGACACCAATGGGAAGAGAAGAGGGCAACATGGTGGTGATATGGTTGGGGGAGTTTCAAGCCATGTGGCTATAAAGACTAAATGGAGAGAGAGAGAGAGGAAACTCTCAATTGTAGTTTTTGGGCTATAGCATTTGCAATGGAATGTATTTTGTGATGAAGTATAGAGGTGCAAACTATAGTGAGAGGTTGAGGGACAGTGTTCACGTCTCTAAGCTGGGTGATTGGTGTGTATGCATTTGGCTAGAAGTTGTGGATGCTCTCTTTGGTTGCTGCTATTGGGAAATTTGGCTAATAGGGATCCAGAAAGTTGCTTTGAGACATGCTGATTGATGTGTTAGAAGGTCGTGTAACTCTTCATGTAGTAAGGGTTGTGCAGAAAGTGGGTGAATCCAACAAGGTGCTAGAAATGAGGACGAGAAGTTTGTTGGAAATCGACAGTGTGATTTTCGAAAGTGCAAATGCCTCATTTAATTGGGTGATACACTTGAGGAAGTAGGGAATGAATGGGCTTGCAGCTATGGCCAATGTAGAAATAGAAATGAGGATGGCATGGGCTAATTGGTGGAGGTGAAGTTGTTGGTGGAGCGCTGGAATATGGCAAGAGGTAGGGTATTTGGCTACTAGATTGAACTCCTAGTGCCATGATGGCATTCTGTTAGGAGGTTGATTGTTGCTATAGTGCTGCTGGAGATATGATTGGTAACATGTCATAAGCAGTAGGAATGTAAGGAGGCAGACAGTAGTTTTGTGTGGAGACTAGTGGCTATTGAAATGGTGATAGTGGAGTCTACTGAGGCAGGGAGCTTGCTGTATAATGACTCAAAAAAATAATAAGCACAAGACTGAAAAGGGATGCTATAGATGTGATGTTGGAGGGCATTCTATAAACGAGTAGGAGTTCAAAGAGACAAGAAAGGCTACAATTTTTTTTTGCAACTAGTTGTGTGGTCTAAATGGGATTGCTAAATTTCTTGAAATGCTAAGATGTTTTGGGCTATGAAATATTGGGCATGGTTTGTGGAGTTATGTGGTTACAGCTTCTTCAAATGTTTTGTTGGAAGTGGGAATTGAATGTACATTTCATGTGGAAGCGCACCAGTATGTTAAAAGGCCAGCTGTTATTGGATTAGAACAAGAAGGAATGCTCACCAAATAGGGGTATTGGAACAAGGCACAAGGGATGGATGGGGTTACAATAGAGTTCATATAGGGGTATTAGAAGATTAGTCAAGTGGATATTATTAGAGTTGTGCTACAATTTTTTTCATGATAGACAGATGCCAAAAGATTTAAAGGATACTCTTATTGAAGTTATTCCTAAACTATGAGGTGTAGACAAGATAAAACAATTTATGCCCATAAGTTCTTTGATTGTTATATACAAAATTTTTGCAATGATCTTGGTGGCAAGAATGAAGATCATTTTACTTGACCTAATTGTGAGGGAACAAGATGCTTTTGTACTGGGCTGGTCTCGATAATATATTTATTGCTCAAGAAATGGCAAGCAGGATACACTCTTTAGTCTTTGGAGAGGGTTTATGGAATTAAACGTGGATATGGAACAAGCATATGATAAGGCGGGATGACAGTTTGTCATTGATATGATGAAATTCTTGGGCTTTCCAATAGTGTGATGCGAATGAATGAATGCTTATATCATACCACTGAGGTTTGAGATGTTATTGAAGGGGTCAGAATCCCTTGTTTGAGGCCAAGAGAGGACTTAGGCAAGGATGCCCATTCTCACAAATTTGTTTCACCATTACATCTGAATTTTTATCTAGACTTGTGAGTAAGTATGAAGCTACGACATTGGTGTGATTTTTGTGTTGGCCAGCTTCTCCAGTCATTTCTCATTTGTTATATGTTGATGTTGTTATTCTATATGCTCCTATTATAGGTGCTACAATTAGGGTGGTAAGACAGACTATGGAGGATCATGGGAAGTATTCTGAGTAGAAGATAAATCTAGCTAAATCAAGAGTCTATTTCAGTAAGGCGATGGTGTGAAAGAGAAGTAAGATGATGGCTGACAAATTTCATATGACCCAGGAAAGAAATCTTAATTATTTGGGTGTACCTATCTCGACAAAGTTGCTAAACAAGGGATACTTTATCTTTCAAAGAGCGAAACAATAAGTTGCAAATTGGAGAATCAAGCCTCTTTCTTTGGTGGGGGGATTGTTATGATCAACTCTGTGCTAACAACATTTCCTAATTTCTACCTTAGACATTTTGTGGTTCCAAAGGGGGTGATCAATGTATCGAAAAGGATGTTCACAAGATACTTATGGCATGATGCTAATGAAGCACATGAAATGCATTTTGTGGACCAGAGCACTATCACTTTATCGAAAGAGGAGAGTGGGTTGGGTATCCATGATTTTAGTATTTCACAATGGGCGTTGACTATGAACTAATGAAGATTTTGGCAAGAGAAGATCGTGTATTGTTGGAGGTGATGAGGAGTAAATACTTAGATGGGGGTGTTCCACAGGGAGCTTTGTAGGCATGTAGACTAATTGAGGAGGTAATGCAATGGGCTATACCATACCAATATGGAGAACAAGAGAGTCTAGGATGTATTTTTGGTTGAACACAAGTGGCTAGAGTTTCCTCCAATCAAGTGGTGGCCTACTTACATTAATATAGAGGTAGAATGTGTGAAACTTGTTAGTGAATGCATTATTGAGCATGGGGATGGGATGTTGTTGTCTTAAAGCTTGGGCTTGAGACTAATTGTTTGATAGGGTAATACATCTTCCTTGGGTAGTGGACAATACCATGGACCAACTACTACAATTTCAAGTTGAGTCCATTGAGGTGAACAATGCTATGTTCTACTCAACAATGATTCATGCTGGAATTATGGAAAATGCTGGAAGTTCATGATCTACTGAAGTAAATATAGTTGGATTTGGAAGCTCAAGGAGTTGCTTAAGGTGAAGATTTTCATTTGGAAATTGGTTAAAATTGTTTTCCAATAACTAAATGGCAATTCAAGAGGAGAATTATGGAGTGTAGTAGCTGTGTCTACAGTTGTAACAAAGTAGAAACTTCACAACATCTATTGTGTGAATGCTAGAAGGTGAGAGAGGTTTGGAATTTGCATCACATGAAAGATGCTACTATAGCTCTTGTTCCAAGCAGTAGCAATTTTACATTACAGCATGCATATAGCATTTTGGTGGCCAATGATTTGAAGGTTGAAGAGATGTGATTAAGCATTTTGTTGTTGTTGGTAGAGCTCATTATTACATTTGGACAAATAGGGTTTTAAAAATACATAAGGTGCAAGTCATGAGTAGTGTTATCCTATTGAAAGAGATTCAAATTATCGTGGTGGCTGCAATTAAAAAATACAACTTGGCTTCATCCATGTCCTATGAGAGTCCACAAAACTCACATGAGTTAAATATAGCATTATTTTGGGCTGCTCCTACAACTAGATGGATCAAAAGAAATTCTGATGTGGCAGTTCGGGATGATGCTGTGGAGCTAGAATTTATTATCTGAGATCACCTTGGAAAGCCATTGCTTGTTGCTGGAAGGAGGGTTATTTGTCAATCAAGCTTAGCCATGGAGGTGCATGCCATTCTAAAGGCCTTGATATTGCTCAAGTCAAAGTCCTTTATTTATCGTACTATTGAGACTTAGTCAGGTTCTGTTATGGCTATTTAAGAGGTTTACAATCTTCTACGACACAATTCACATGGAAGAAGATTCAATGACTCTCTTTGGTATGTTTGAGGAATGGATGCCTTTTGGTTAATGCACATTTATACAGAAGGAAATGTTCCAGCAAACAGGGAGGCACATTATGCATGTTCATTTGATTTTACTTGGGACTAGGGTATACACCTTCCTAAAACACTTTAGATGTTGCCATTTTTGGACTTTTTATTTGATCCTCCATAGGGGACCTTTTTTAGGCTTCAGCCATTAATAAATTATCAATGGAACCCAAAGACTTTAATTTCTCATAAGGTGTTGCCAGAGTCCAAAGGGCAACATCCACCAATCCCTGGTCAGCATCACTCATGGTTAAGACTTGGATGGTTTCTGATCATCTTCGATCCCCCAACTTTCATTCTTAATTAATGAAAACATCCTTGGAAAATGCTTTCATAGTGGTTCGTCTTCCATATATCCAAAAAATTCACCTATAACTATGGAATACTAATGCTGACAACTATCCCTCTTAATCATTACTCTAATACCAAAGGCCAGCAAAAGCAGATCACAATCCTATAATCTTAACTTAAGCTAATGCATCCAGAGTGTGGGCTTGCTTTGAGCACCCTAACTTCTTCAAAGTAACAATCCCGAGGCCATGACCCGACAAGTTAAGGCCAAGCGACATTGTCGATAAAAGGATCACGGCTAGTGGTGCACACCAAAAGGTGGATCGAGCTACCCAAACCAAGGTACAACTACGAGCTTTTTAGCTACAACAACTTAAATATACACTATTGGAGGTGGAATTACCATAGCTGCTGGCATTAGACTTGCCCTCCAATGTATCCTTGTTAAGGGATTTAGATTATACTCATTCAAATTAGCATACTAATGCAGCCCAATATTGTTATTTATTGTCACTACCTTCTCGTGTTCGGATTGGGTAATTTGGGTGCCTGCTGCCTTCCTTGGATGTGGTGGCCATCTCTCAGGCTTCCTCTCCAGAATTGAACCCTAATTATCCAACACTCATCACCACCATCGGTATGCCCCTATCCTATCATTGAAAGTTGATAGGGTAGAAATTATAATTATGCATCGCTGGCATGATAACCGTGCGATCTGATCAGTTATCATGAATTGTCAAGGAGCCGAGAGAAAGCTCGTGTTGACCATATTAGCTATAAAATTACTATGGTTATCCAAGTAGCAAGTACCACAAAACAAATTATAACTGATTTAAAGAGTCCTCTGTAGTTTCACTATCTAAAATTGTTCATACATACAAATGCATGGCTTAACCTTTGATACAAACATATGACTACTTGCAAGGTCAACATGGTAACATTAAAATGGCAAAGTGGTAGGCAAATCTCAATGTCAAAATTAACATGCTCGTCGTATCTGGCGATAACTCACACAAAGGAAGAGCGAACGCTCCAACGTTGGGATACCACGCGCTAAGTTTCGAAACATTGCCTCCCGACAATTGCATTTGGCAAGGACAACCCTCTTTGGTGGATAATGAAAAGATTGAAACGACTAATTTCCAAGTCTATGCCAACAACAGAGTAGAGATGGCCACACATTCAACAGCTTTACGAAACACCACAGTTCCAACACTGGTGTACTATGGCATCATAAAAATAATTGAATGGGACTACCTATCTTATAGGGAAGCAAGCAACATATGTACTTCATGCAAATGAAGCTTCGATCAAGTGATAAAGCCCTACTCATACAACGACTGACCGTACAAAGAGGTAGCCAAGACATACGAAGTAGCACCACAAAAAACATCTCTTGTGCAAAAACGATCTCGCACCAATCCAATTCCATCAGCCCAAAGAGCCTAGAAGATGTACAAAAAAGATGCACAAAGGTTCTAATCAGGGATGAAGGCCTTGCTTAGCACTCGCATGGCACGACAAGTAATACTTGGGACAACATGCAAAGGGAATTGCCCGCTAAACTGACATAAAGCCATGCACAAATTGCACCACTTGAAGATGCCACTTGAGCAACCCATTGTTCCTACATTGGCATTCCAAAGACATGACAACCCAAAAAGAGTCGCACATTTCTTGAACAAAATGCCACCACATCAGAAATGCCACAATAGGTAGTACTAGGAAGGGATTGAGCACATACGACAAGGACTTGTCCAAGCACTACGTGCACCATAGAACCTTCACTGAGACACATTGCCCAAAGTAAAGAGCAAAGAGATACAATTCAGATAGTGCACAACCCCACACTCAAACACAGCAATGCACCACTTCACAGTAGCCCCAAATGCTCAAACCCTAATGGATATTGCACATCCATGTAAAAATGGCCAATAGTGCTAAAAATCCAAAAAAGAGCTACTTTTTGTGGTCCAAACAAGTCTCTCACATAGGTTACTACTGAGCACAGTCGAGCAATACAATGGTATGTGCACTGCATCGGTAGTGCAGGATTATGGCTACATCCAACTATGCTTAAAAAATTTTGGCATATCAAACCATCTACCTTCTGCTTTGGCACAGGCAGCACTATATTGTGACAAATCTGTCGATGAATGAGGCAAGTCTACCAATAGGTAATCACTGTATCCCTACAACAGCAACCCACAAAAAAAAATATCCTGACAAAAGTTACACTTTTATGTAGCCAAATGATGCGGGTGAATGTTACAACTCAGCACACGCTGATAGGCCACCATACATAAGCACGGATCAACCCCCATGCACGTGCACATCAATAGACCCCCATGAATGCACTCGTCGATATGCCATCATGCATGCGTGTAGTGCACATGCCTCCAAGTAGCATCATCAGTGCTCAATGTAGGATACAATGCAAAATGTGTAAGCTGTTGAACGTGTTGCACCATCCATCTTCCACTTTGTTGCAGGCTATACAACATCACACACTCCCACTTGAGAATTGTATATAGCGACAAACCTATTGACGAATGAGGCAATTCTACCAATAGGTAATTGCTGCCACCCTTTGACAGCAATCCACAGTGCTGAAATTCCAATTAAAAGTTACACTTTTCTGCAAGGAAATCATGCGAGTGCAAGTTTCACCGGAGCACACGTTGACATGCCACAGCAAATGCGATTTTCGAGAAAACTCTGTGCACATGCAACAAAAAGCGACCATGCACGTGCACACGGTGCACCTGACTACAAGTGACATCATCAATGCTCTGTGAAGGATAAAGCCCAAAATGGTTAAACCATTGCAGATGTTGCATCATCTATCTTTCATTTTGCTGTAAGCCACACAGTGTCACCATTGCCCACTTATGGATTGTATATTGCAAAATTTTTGTCGAGCAAGGTGGCAAGACTCCCAAAAGGTAATCACATTTTCCATGCCACAGGAGCAGACAATGATAAAAATCCCCAAAAATATCTTGCTATTTTGCCCACACGAAGCGGGCACAGGTTGCCGCTGTGCCCTCAAGAAAAGGCCCCTAGACCTTTGCAGACACACAGTGCACACACAGAGGCAGACCATCAACCACATGGGCAGGGAGGCTATCACTTACACACACATTCAGAAAATTAATGCTTTGCACTAACTATATCTCGTATTGCACTAATTATCTTAGACATTTCTATAGACCTCACAATGTTCTGCATACCCAGTAGTGGATTGTATATTGCAACAACTCTACAATGGGGTAAGAGTACTAATGATTTATCACCATATCCATGTGACAAAAGCCCTTAGTGCATAGAATCCCAAAAAATGTTACACTTTGTCGTCCTTACATGAAGCACACACACAGGTTGCCACTGAGCATGCAGACAGGACCCTGGGCATGCTCAGATAGAACCAGCCACGTGAACGTGCACAAAAAGGACCTCGCACATGCTCAGACAGTCCCTTGCATGTGTTAAAAAAGGCCCATCCATGCTTGCCCACCGTCTGTCACCTGTACGTGTAGACAGATTGTAATGCACGCACTATGATGCAGTGTGCTCAGCACTATGACAGGCATGCTGCTAAAACTATGCTGGGATTGGTTGTCAGCCTAACACGCACTAGCCCTAGAGCAAATTGGCATTCTCATTAGACCAAAACAAGCATTACTTTGAAAATGTGAGCGATGAAGCCAGCAAAAATTTCAAAATTTTTTATTGAACTTTAGAGGACATTCCACGAATCTACAAATTCGATATTATGAAGTGAGGCATATGCCTTGCACCTAAGTAGAGCCACCAAGGTGTGCATCATAAAGCCTGTTGTGCAGTACTCACACAAAAGTAAAATAAGTAGAACTAAGTCGAGCTATTGAGAGCAAGAGAGCAAGCGAGTAAGCTTGTATTTTTTATCATTAAAAACAACTATGACTTAGTCCTTTCATAAGAGGGGGGACGAATCTACTGCAACATAGGTTTGGATCTCAGTAGATCTAACCAAAGGCCACTCAGCCACTTCAAATGCCCCATAGTAAATTGAAGTCATCTACAAAGGATTCTACACATCATTTTTTCTTAACTATCATTTGTTGAAGTTCTTATGCCATTCAACTTTTTGCGACACTAGACTAGCCCATGGTCATTTGCTCTTACGGTGCCAAGCCTCTACTATAGGCCAATAGGTGAATGATAGGCCTAAGCTTTGCACCTTTGTGTGGATTCTAACTTAGAGGTATTCAGTCATAATCCTACACATGATAACTTTGCTCCATTAGCTATTCAATCAAGCTTGTTGACCAATTCTATGACTCAACGGTTCTTCTCATACTATGTTGAATTATTATCATGATACATTCATCAGTAAAGTAAAACAAGCCACTCTTGTCATGTTATAAATTCAGTTCATGGTCTATATTGGTGGGTGACCAATCCAACACTTGGTTAATTCTACTTCATAATGATAGGAAGAACCAACTTTGAAGGATTAAAGACCAACATCAGTGCGAATGCTTAGCTGCCATAAGCCTGTTATCCGTGTGATAACTTTTCTAACACCTCTACCTTCAAATTCCAAAAACCTAAAGGATCCATGCTTTCATGGTTTGTATTTGTACTGGAAATCAAAATCAAATGTGCTTTTACCTTTTTGTTTCACATAAGATTTCTATTCTTCTTGAGCTCAACTTAAGACACCTATGTTATCTTTTAATAGATGTGCTTCCCCAGCAAAACTCCCTACCTAACAATGTCTTCTACCCAGATGGACTCGTCGAGATGAGACTCAGAGCAAAAAAGAGGGGTTGGGCCCCACCTCCTTCTCACAGAATAAGTAAAATAACATTATAAGTAGTGGTATTTCAATTCCATCGGCATTCCGACTCCCACTTATGCTACCCCTTTCAAGTCATTTCATAATATAGGACTAAAGTCAAGCTTAACAAGTTCTTCTTTCCCTGTTGATTTTGTCAACCCCATCCTTTGGTTGTGGTTTGCCTAGATAGTTGATAAGGATAGTGGGAATCTCGTTAAACTATTCATGTGCATCACTTATTAGATGATGAGGCATTTGGCTACCTTAAGAGTCATAATTACTCCTATCATTTACCTATTCTTTGTTGAATTTCTTCATTTTACAAGCGAGAGCACTAGGCAAATTTCACATGACCTGAGCATCTTTGAGGACCATTGTAATGATTTATTTTAATTAAATAGTCAGATTCCCTGTGTCTGCACCAGTTCTGAGTCAATCGTCTGACACCCAGAGAAGGCTCTCATAGGGGGCACTCCTAATTAATCCCCAGCCAGCACACGTCAACCCATTCATGCTGTCCAAGAAGCTCAAAGAGTCCACTGACAATCGATGGGTTTGGGATTGGGACCCCTATGCCCAACTCTCAGAGCCAATCCTTTTCTCAAAGTTATGGGTCTATTTTTTCTACTTCCCTTGCCTACATTGCTCCATCGACCAGTGGTTGTTCACCTTTAAGACCTGATGTGGCTACGAGTATGATCGAGTGTGGAAGGCACATGGCCATCTAGATTTTCATGGTCACGAGCGGCGAGTTGGACACCGCTCAACATGCGGTGCACTTCCAACCGCTTGGCCCTACCTCCAACTGAGCTATTTCCATTACCAATATGCGGTTAAACAAAATAGATAACTCTTCCTGAGGCCACTACCTATGTCTTCGAACCACTTGGCATTGCCATCAATCAGCACATCCTGGCTCGAGAAATTTATCTCGACTCCCTTTCCAAGCTCGTGCCAGATGGCACCCTTCGACGGGTTCCGCACATTTCTTAGCATCGACTAACCCATATGCAAGTGTTGTTCACATTGAGTCTTTCCCGCTTCTGAATTGAAAGTTCCCATTTGAATATTTGCTACTACCACCAAGGTCTGCACCAATGGACACTCCATGTGGGCTTACTCCCTTGGTTTTGCAGTAATCATTGCACCCTCCTCGTTGGGGACTTGCATTGCTCCAATCGTCAGGTGTGGATCACATGCTTAAGCGCCATCCATTTTTTAGGGTTAGTTGATTTTGTAGGGGAGTTGTTACTTGCTCCTTAGTAGATTTCAACTCCCATGAAATCGACAAACACCCTTTTTGGGCTCTTGGTTAGCGTGCAATTGGAGACTGTAACAAGACTTTTCGTTCTTCCTACTTCAGCAATTCTGCTTACCAAAAATAGCCCACTTGGACCATAGATTCTTTGGCTCAACTGATCAAAGCAGCCAAGCCATCCAACTTATTTAAAGTTTGAGAATAGGTCGAGGGCATTGTGCCCCCAATGCCTCCATTCATTGGCTTTACTGATAAAATTCTGACTATGGCTCTAGCTATCCTGAGGGAAACTTCATACGAAACTAGCTACCAGATGGTTCGATTAGTCCTTCACCCTTATACCTAAATGAGACGAATAATTTAAAAGTTAGTATCGCTACGGTCCTCCACCAGAGTTTCCTTTGGCATTGCCCTGCTCAGACATAGTTCACCATCTTTTGGGTCCCGAAAGGCAGGCTCTCACCTGAACCCTTCACAGAAGATCTGGGTCAATTAGTGGCTGATCCATCAAATAAGGATTCCACCAATTTGCTTTGTTGCACCTTTTCGGCTTGCTCACAAGTCGACTAACAGGAATGTCAAACTCTTTGGTCTGTGTTTGAAGACGAGTCAAACGGGGAGCCCACTGGTAGTGACCTTTGCATGCGATGCCACCATGGCATGCCTTGATGGTGCAAGTAGTGTGACTAGCCACCATGATGATTTCTTCTCAGGCGACGTCTACTAGGGCTCCTGTCAGTGCGATGGCCTGAGACAGTCCACTCCTCGAGCCATGCAACATATGTCATTCAACATTCAGTATCTAGTCGACGTGTACCACTGCCCACATCTGCTTCCCTTCTAACAAATTTGTTATCGGTCTCTTGTAATTATTTATCCTTTGATAGAATTTACCACCCAACTTGGGCTACATTTTCAAACAACCTAACTCATTTATAGTGCCTTGTGTAGCTGTAGGGTGCGAGCTAGATGTGGCTCTCACCCTCCGTGATGCCTTTTTCAAGGGACTTGAGCCCGATTCGTCACTAAGAACGCCCTTTAGGCTATAATTCAAGCTTCATGCTACCCAATTTCCAAACTAGGTTGGTCCTACTTTGCTCACTATTAACAAGAAAATCCTTGTAAGTTCCTTCTCCTCTACTTATTTATATGCTTAATCTTAGTGGGTAACCTCACTTAACATGGGTTATGACTCCACACGATGGAGCATGGAGTTGGATCTGTGAGGGGCATCCCCTTGTCACCCTACAACATTGATTCTTGCTTGCCAACACCACGATAATTGATGGCATCTACCTTTGATCATGTTGATAATCGACCATCTCACAACAACTCAACATGCCATGCAACAACACGGGGTGCCATCAATCGACTCCAAACCGAGTCTCGGGACCCAAACCAATGATTCTAGGCTTCCACAAGGAGTAACAAGTCGCAATACACCCATGCTGGCGTGCCCTCGACTAGCATCCTCGGGTGCAACTTGCATTCAAAAAATAGATGGTTCATGGGATTCTACAATTCTCATGAATCATAGTTTGCTGCATTCTTCGTCGATGCGAGAGCCATGATATCTATTTTGCCTTAATTGCCTTAACATTTGGCCTCCCTTGGCACCTGACCAAGCTTACAGGCTATTGTTTATCCTACATAATATCGAGCTCCATGTGAAAGCAAGGTAATATGAAAGAACATGACATCGAACAACCATCGCACACCCGCATGTTGTACAAATTGCTCCATTATTCATACCTCTCGTCAACGATCCTTTTGCAAGTTCATCTTTGAAAACATTTTTATGACTTCTCCTTCCCTTAAATGATAAGGTTGAGTGGAATTCTCGTCAAGTCGCATGTGGCAAACCACCCTCATTGTAGTGAACCAAAAACTTTATTGGACCATTCAATTGGTAGGAGCAATTGGTGGTGTGTATAAAGGCTAGAGACGTAGTCAAAATGAGCTGATGACTCGCACTTACTAGGAATTCCTCATTGTAGAAAAACAATTGTAATGAAATATACCCACATGATAAAAGTTTCATAAGATTACCCAGGCCTTTTGACCAAGGCAATGGACTCATTTAATACCTCACTATAGCATGCATGCAGCCTAGAACATCTAACAATATCACAGACAAATTATTGCCTCAAACTTCCATGGCTTAAGAGGTCATAATCCCCCTAAGATAGCCATAGGGCTTGCACCCTACATAGCTAGTTAACAAGCTAAGGACTCATTCATCAATGGAACTAACGAGAAAAATTACACCACCAACTAAGAATGGCCACACACCACCACCCATAGAATCAAGAAAGAGCTCTCAATCTGACAATCATTACTATGTCTAGACCTGGTAAGCTTCCCCATGTCGAGTAAAATTAAGCCATAGGCTCCACACATGGTGGTGCACTTCCATCAATTCGTTTAAGTTTCAACCTTGGTAGGTAGCAAGACAAACTATGGGGTTGGATGTAAGAAACCCTGAGCTTTGGTCGAGTGCCATGACTATGATATGTGCCCCAGTGTGGGGTAGATTCCTCATGCTTTTGTTGCTAAATTGGCACACGAAAAATATTTTATGCACTACCAAAGCTATTGGAGAACCAATTTTACTAGATGGTTCGACCATTGATTTGCAGCCATCTTCTTATGTGAGGGCCTGTGTGAGAATCCTCCTTTCAGAACCATTGAAGTCAGGTATGTTACTTAGTGGGCTATTTAGGAAGACATTCCAATCATTTGAGCATGAAGGCCTTTTTCACATATGTTACACTTGTGCCCATGTTGGCTATTACATAGACCAATGTTCTGCTAGTGGGAAACAAGTTGATGTGATAGGGAATTTGGAGGGGAATGCAGTAGGTAACAAGGAGACTAAAAAATAATACAAAGAAGCTAAGAACATCAACAACGAAGAACTCAGTGGGATGGAGATGAAGGAGCAAGGAAAGGGCTAGGACATTTCATGCTAGTGCAATCAAGGAGAAGTAGGGTTGCAATGCATGTACAAGGAAGATTTCTAAAAGCTACAGTTGCTTTGAATTTTTAGAGGGAGCCAAGGGGGTGGTAAATAATGTTGGTGTTGGGAGGTACCCAGTTAAGCACAAGAGTGTCTCTATTGCAAGGGATAAAAAAATTTCATGCAAGTATGGACCCCAAAGGATACACTAGGGAAGGCGGCTATGATGCAACTGGCTCAATATATTAGAGGAGGCCAATAGGAGGTGAGGTCAAAAGAGGAAGACACCAATGTGAAAGGGAGATGGAAGCAAGATAGTGATACGATTGGGGGAGTTTCAAGTCATGTGGTTGTACAAAACTTATTGATGAGAGAGGGGAACCTCTCAGTTATAGTTCATAGGCTTTTGCATTTGCAATGAATTGTCCTTGGTGATGATTCATAATGATGGAAGCTATATTGAGAGGTGTGAACATTGCATTCATGATTCTAAGTAGGGTGTTTAGTGTGAATGCTTTTGACTGAAATGGGTGGATGCTCTCTTTTGTTACAATTGTGCTTTAAGACATGCTTATAGTTGTAGTAAAAGGCCTTGTAATCCTTCATGGAACAATGCTTTGGAACAATATGGGCATTAAGCTAAAGGTGAATCCAATAGGTGCTGGAAATGAAGATGAGAGACTTGCTGAAAATTAACATATTTACTTAGCAAAGTGCTACCACTTCTTTCAATCGGGTGAAGCATATATGGAAGAAGGAAATAAATGGGGATGTAGCTATGCTAAATGTTGAAAAAAAATTGAGGATGGTATGGAGAGCATGATGTAGGATGGCCAATTGTTGGAGGTGAAGTTGCTGCTAAAGGATAGTTGGTGTAGTGGAATATGGAAAGCTATAGGGAATTGGGCTACTTCTATCAATTCCTTAAGCCATGCTAGCATTTTATGGGGAGCTAGTTTACTTTTGATGGTGTTCTAGCAATGTACTTAATGGTGTATCATCTTAAGTATAGATATGTGGATGTAGGTTGCAGTTTTGTGTTAAGACATGCTGTTGCTAACATGGTGCTCATGGAGTCTGTTGTTGTAGGGAATCTACTATTTGGAGAAAGAAGGCTAAATGCAAGGATGAAGGGCAACTCTGTAGACATGAAGCTAAAGGGAATTCTAAAACAAATGGAAGTTCCAAGAGATAAGACAAGCTGTGGTCATTCCTTGTTGCTGGTGTATGGTCCAAATAGGAATGGTGAAACTCCTTGAAATGCTAAGATGGATTGGTTACACAATTCTGAGTATGGTATGTGGAGACATGTGTTTACAGCATGTTGAAATGCTTTGTTGGGACTTGGAATTGGTTGTATACTTCATGTGGAATGACTACCAATATAGTCGAAGCCCAGCTTCTATTGGGTGGAGATTCTAGATGCTGCTATGCTTTGTTCTTTCCAAAACTGAATAGGTTTTCTTTATGGAATATTCGGGGAATAAGGGATAATAAATCAAGCAGTTACCTTCAGTGGTTTGTAAGAACTAGGGGTATTGCTGCAACTGCACTTGTTGAAACTAGGGTGGAAAAATTCAGTCATAAAGATGTGGATTTGCTGCTTGGCAGAGTTTGGGAGTTCATAGTACAACTATCATCTGTATTGTTTATAGAGGGATTGTGGTTCTGGTCAGGAGCTTGGTAAACTGAAAGTCATGAAGATTACATCATAGATGCTTGTAGTGTTGGCAAGGATGGGGTTCGAAAGGACGATAAAATGATGTGTGGTGTGTGCTTCCAACCAGCTTATCAAGAGGATTGCTTGGTTGGATATCTTGAGGGACGGGGCTACTAGTGGGGTACCCATGATTATGGCAGGGGACTTCAATATTATTATGTCATAGGATGAGAAAAGAGGTGGGAAGAGGTTCAGGAGTGGGTGGGGTAGCAAGAGTTTTTTGAAATAATGCAAGAACTGGTGTTGATCGACTTGGGATATGTGGGCAAAATGTACCCTTGGTGCAATGGGAAGAAGGAGGTGCTCGAATATTAAGGAGGCTAGATAGAGTGCTAATGAATCTCAAGATAATGCAGGACTTTCCCACAACTACAGTTGCAAATTTATCATGCATCGGGTCAGATCATTGCCTATTACTTATTGAGTTGGGGAGACATTAGGGGATGGTTGCTGAAAGAAGAAATCAATTTGAGAGTTCTTAGCTAGCATTTTCTTAAACTATTTTGATTGAATAGAAAGTATGGAATAGAACAGCGAGAGGGAATCCCATGGAGAGGCTCTCTACAAAATTCTCTAGATCCTTAGCTGCTTTGAGCAGATAGAGCAAGTTCGACATGCACAATCTTGTAGACAAAAATGGTGAACTTGAAAAGAAAATCCAAGGTATACAACTTAAGGAATCTGAGGTGGGTCATAATGATAAGGAACATATCAAGCTTGGACATCTTATTTCTTCTTTCATAGGGCGAGTGCAGTTGAGAAGAGATGGTGGCAGCAAAAAGCAAAGGTCCAATGGGCTCAACTGAAGGATTGCAACACAAGTTTCTTCCAGGCTGTTGCGACTTCGAGGTTGAGGGATAAGCATATTCTATATCTAAAGGATTATAAGGGAGAGGTGGTTAGCTTCATAGATAAAATAAAAAGTTCATTGGTTAACCATTTTGAGCCAAGGTGGTGTAATATTGATGTCGATTATCCTCCCCTAAAATACCAGCCTTACATATGCATTGGAGTTGAAGTAGAAGGAATGCTCTCAATGCAAGCTACTGAGGAAGAATTCTTAAGAGCTATTAGAACTATACGGAATAACAAGGCACTAGGGATGGATGGGGTTATAATAGAGTTCATACAGAGGTATTGAGAGATTACTCAAGGGATATTGTTACAGCTATGCTACAACCCTTTCATGATAGATGAATGCCAATAGCTTGGAAGGATACTCTTATTGTGCTTATTCCAAAAGTGTGGGGCACAGATAAATCGAAATAATTTAGGTCCATAAGTTTATGCAATGTTATATACAGAATAGTGGATATGATCTTGGTGGCAAGACTAAAGTTGGTTTTACCTGGATTAATTGCTAAGGAGTTAGGTACTTTTGTACCAACAGATCTATCTCACATAATATTTTTGTTGCCCAAGAAATGGCAACTAGGATGTACTCTTTGGTCTCTAGAGAGGGCCTTATAATAATTAATGTGGATACGAATCAAGCTTATGATAAGGTGAGATGATAGTTTGTCATTGATATAATGACTTTCTTAGGCTTCTTAACATTGTGGCATGAGTAGGTGAGTGCTTCTATCTAAGCATCGAGGTTTTGGGTCTTATTTAATGGGATCAAAATCCCATGGAGTGAGGCTAAGAGAGGTCTAAGGTAAGGATGCTTGTTGTCATCATATATGTTAACCATGACATCTGAATTTCTATCTGGGCTTGTGAGGAAATATGAAGCTATGGCATTGGTGGGATTTTAGTGTGGGCCAACTTCTCTAATCATTTGACATTTGTGATATGTTGATTATTTCATGCTATATGCTCTTATTACATGTGCTGCTGTTAGGTCGATAAGATAGATTATGGAGGAATATGGGAAGTATTCTTTTCAGATCATAAATCTTGCTAAATCAAGAGCCTATTTTAGTAAGGCGATTGTGAGAAAGAGAAGGAAGATGGTGGCTGGAAAAGCTCATATGACCTAGGAAAAAATCTTACTTATTTGGGGAAACTTATTTTCGCAAGGTTGCTAAACAAGGGAGACTTTAACTTTATCATTCAAAGAGTAGAAGAGCAAGTTGCAAAAAAGAGAATCATACCTCATTCCTTAGTGAGTGGGATTATTTTTATTAACTTTGTGTTGACAGCTATTCATAATTTCAATTTGAGCCTTTATGTAGTCGCAAAGGGGGTAATGAATAGGAAAGGATATTCAAAAGATACTTATGATGTGGTGTCAATGAAGGACATGCAATGCATTATACTGACTAAGGTACTATCACTTTACCAAAGGAGGAGGGTCGATTGGGTATCCATGATCTGAGTACTTGGCAACGGTCATTGATTATGAAGCATTGCAAGAGGATCTTGGTATGAGAGGATTGTGTATGGGTGGAGGTGATGATGAGTAAATATTTTGAGGGAGAAAAGATGGGGGGTGCACCATTGGGAGCATCACAGGCGTGTAGAATCATTATGAAGGCAATGTCATGGGCAGTTCCAAACTATGTGGAGAATTAGAACAGTTGGTGATGACTTCTTGCTGAAGGGACTAGCTGGGGTTTATTCAAATCAAATGGTGGCCTACATAAATTAATATGGAGGTAGAAAGGCAAAAGTTTATTAGAGAATGCATTTTTTTTAGCATGGGAAATGGGCTGTGTGCAGTATTAAAGCTTGGGCTAGTGAATTATTGCTTGATAGGATGCTACATCATAATTGGGCATAGGTTGGAAGCAAAGACCAGCTGTTGCAAGTACAAACCAAATCCATGACGGTGCATAATGCTAAGCTCTAGTCAATATTGGATCATGTTAGAATTTTGGAAATTGCTGGAAGCTCATAGCCTGCTGTAAGTAATTATACTTGGAATTGGAAGCTTAATGTGCTAGCCAAGGTGAAGATTCTCATTTGGAGATTGGTTAAAAATAGTATTCCTATTGTGGAATGACTATTTAAGAGGATAATGGTAGAGTGTAGTAGCTGTGTTTGGTGTTGTAATCAGGCCAAAACTTCACAACATCTACTATGTGAATGCTGGAAGGTGAGAGTGGTTTGGAATGTGTAGCACATGCAGAATGCTACTGTAGCTCTTACTCAAAGTAGTAGTAGAAGCAATAACAATATTACATTACCACAAGTATACAACACCTTGCAGGCAAATGATTTGAACTGTTGGGATGCGATTAAGCATGCTTCTATTGTGGTTATAGCTCTTCATTACATTTAGACTAATAAAAAATTAAAAAACCAAAAGGAGCAAGTTTTGAGTAATGTGTTTCTATTCAGAAAGATTCAAATTGATGTGGTGGCTGTAATCAAAATCAACTCTGAGTTGAATGTAGCTTTAATTTTGGCTCCTCCTCTAACTAGATGGACCAAAATCAACTTTGATGAGGATGTTCGAGACGATGCTATGGGGTTGGGAATTGTTGTGAGAGATCACCTTGGTAAGCCATTGCTTGTTGCTGGAAGGAGGGTTGTTTCTCAATCAAGCATAGCTATGGAGGTGCTCACCATAATGGAGTCCTTGACATTGCTCAAGTCAAAGTTCTTGATTTATAATGCTGTTGAGATTCAGCTAGATTCT
>JAIUJO010000163.1:1185000-1187500 GCA_023846275.1 Vanilla planifolia | reverse complement strand
GAAGAAGATGAAGAAGAAGAATAAGATGAAGAAGAGGCAGAACATGAGGAAGAAGAAGAAGAAGATGATGGTGATAGTAAGGAAGAAGAAGAAGAAAAAGAAGAGGACGAAGAGGAAGAAGAAGAAGAAGAAGAAGAAGAAGAAGAAGAAGTTGAAGCAGAAAATGGAAGAAAAAGAAGAAGAAGAACAAGAAGAAGAAGAAGAAGAACAATTGTAAGAAGAAGAAGAAAAAGAAGAAGTAGAAGAAAAATTAAAAGAAGAAGAAGAAGAATAAGAAGAAGAAGAAGTAGAATAAGAAGAAGAAGTTGAAGAACTGGAAGAAGAAGAAGAAGAAAAAGTCGAATTGCAAGAAGTAGAGGATGGAGAAGAAGAAGAAGAAGAAGAAGACGAATTTGAAGAAGAAGAATAAGGAGAAGAAGTAAAAGAAAAAGAATAATAATAAGAAGAAGAAGAATTGGAAGAACAAGAAGAAGAAGAAGAATTGAAAGAAGAAGAGGAGAAGACGAAGAGGAGGGAAGAACAAGAAGTAGAGAAAGAAGAAGAAGAAAAAGAAGAAGAAGAATTAGAAGAATTAAAAGAACAAGAAGTAGAAGAATAAGAATAAGAATAAAAAGAAGAAGAAGAGGAAGAAGAAGTAGAAGAAGTAGAAGCAGTGGAGAAGGAACAAGAGGAGGAGGAGGAAGAAGATGAAGAAGAAAAAGAAGAAGAAGAACAAGAATAATAATAATAATAGAAGAAGAAGAAGAAGAAGAAGAAGAAGGAGAAGAAGATGAAGAAAAAGTAGAAGAATGGGAAGAAGAAGAAGAAGAAGAATTAGACGAAGAAGAAGAACAAGAAGAATTGGAAGAAGAAGAATTAGAACAATTAGAAGAAGAAGAAGAAGAAGAAGAAGAAGAAGAAGAAGTAGAAGAAGAAGAAGAAGAAGAAGAAGAAGAATAAGAAGATGAAGTAGAAGAAGTAGAAGAAGAAGAAGAAGAAGATGGAGATGAAGAATAATAACAAAAAGAAAAAGAAGAAGGAAAAGAAGTACAAGTGATTGAGGAGGAAGAAGGGGAAGAAAAACAAGAAGAATAAAAGAAAGAAAAGAAAGAAGCAGAGGACGAAGAGAACGGAAGAAAAGAAAGAAGAAGACGAAGAAGAAGACGAGGAGGAGGAGGAAGACGAAGACGAAGACAAAAACGAAGACAAAAACAAAGAAGAAGGTGAAGAAAGAGAAGAAGAAGAAGAAGAAGAAGAAGAAGAAGAAGAAGAAGAAAAAGAAGAAGAAGAAGAAGAAGTAGAAGGAGAAGCAGAAGAAAAAGAAGAGGAAGAAGAAGATGAAGTAGTAGAATAAAAAGAAGAAGGTGAAGAAATAAAAGAAGAAGGAGAGAAGAAGAAGAAGAAAAAGAAGAAAAAGAAGGAGGAGAAGAGGAAGAAGAATATGATAAAGAAGTCGAAAGAAGAAGAAGAAGAAGATGAAGAAGAAGAAGTAGTAGAAGAAGAAGAAGGAAATGAAGAAGTAGAAGAATTTGAAGGAGAAGAAAATGAAGAAGAATTAGAAGAAGAAGGACAAGAGGAAGAAGAGGAAGAAGACGAAGAGGGAGAAGAAGAAGAAGAAGATGATGATGGCAATGAAGTAGAATTAGAAGAAGAAGAAGAAGATAAAGAAAAAGTAGTAGTAGAAGAAGAAGAACAACAAGGAGTACAAAAAGAAGAAGATGAGGAAGAACATAAGGAAGAAGAAGAAGAAATGTTGATGATGATGAAGAAACAGTCGAAGAAGAAGAAGAAGAAGAAGAAGAAAAAAGAATAAGAAGAAGAAGAAAAATTAGAAAAAGAAAAAAAAAAAATTTATTAGAAAAAATAAGAAAAATTAGAAAAAGAAAAAAAGAAGTAGAAGAAGAAGAAGAAGCAGAACAAGTAGAAGAAGAAGAAGAATAAGAAGAAGACGTAAAAGAAGAAGAAGGAGAAGTAGAAGAAGGAGAAGAAGAAAGAGAACAAGAAGTAGAAGGAGAAGAAGAAGAAGAAGAAGATGAAGCAATGGAAAGGAAAGAAGAAGAAGAAGAAGAAGACGAAGAAGAAGAAGAGCCAAACGAAGAAGAAAAGAAGAAAGGAAGAAGAAGAACAAGAAGAAGAAAAAGAAGTGGAAGAAGAAGAAGAAGAAGAAGTAGATGAAGAAGAAGTTTAAGAATAAGTATAAGAAGAAGAAGAAGAAAACAAGAACAAGAAGTAGAAAAATTAGAAGAAGAAGAAAAAGGAGAAAGGGAATGAGGAGGAGAAGGAAAAGCAAAAGGAGAAGAGGGAGGAGAAGAAGAGGAAGAAGAAGAAGAAAAATGTGAGGAAGAAGAATAAGAAGTAGAAGAAGAAGTAGATGAAGAAGAAGAAGTAGTAGGAGAAGAAGAAGTAGAAGAAGAAGAACAAGAAGAAAAAGAAGAAGAAGATGATGAAGAAGTAGAAGAAGAAGAAGAATATTAACAAGAAGATGAAGGAGCAGAACAAGTAGAAGAAGGACAAGAAGTAG